>MJUU01006953.1:0-11112 GCA_002080025.1 Modiolus philippinarum
CTAATATAAACAAGATCTTCAAATTTTTAACTATCTTACAGAAAAAAGAACAAACCTTGAGACCTCTATGCTTGTTGGCGAATTGAAGCTCTTGGGGTAAAGCAATTACCAGCCGACTTCTTGTCGGGAGCGAAAAGCTCGCACCATACAGCGAGTCGTTGTGTATTTAGCCAGTTAGTGTTTTTTGAAGTCAGGAATATTTTATCATATTCACTGGTTTGAATCCGTCAAAAGTAAAAAATAATGCAACCTATCATTAGAGATTTATTTTAAGTTCAATATCCAAAGTTGTAATGTTGTCCCAATAAATAGACTAAATTTGTACACTATCGGACACCTGTACATGGAGAATAATTATATGACTCTGAATATTATTATAATTTCTTGTTGATTATTGTAAACAATAAGTCCGTCCTAAAATTTGGTCCCATAAAACACTCATTTTGTAATGTATTCGTATTTGACCAACTATGTAGCTGAAAGGCGGATTTCAGAGGGGGCGTTGGGAGCATAAGCCCCTCTTTTCACCACTTCGGCACGAATTGTACTTGAAAATGAAATATTTATAGACGTTTAATAAAAAAAAATGTGCAAGAATGTTTTAATATAAATATTCAGGATTTACGCCCCTTCATAAAATCCTGGATCCGCCGTTGATACAGAGACATATAATTACAATAGTAACATTATGTCTCTGGTTGGAAGAATAAATGTTTTGAACATACTGAAGAAAGTTTGCAGATTTATATTGACAAGCAAAAACCCTTATTAATTAATGACACATTCGCAGTCTGGTGCTCTGAATTTGAAAGTTACAGTATATCTGGAGACACATCATTTTTTTTGTGAATGAAGGTCACAACTGCATCAAAAGCATTATTCCGACTGTGGAATAAATAATTATTGACTTGTTTACCTTATATATTCAAAGTATGAAAAAGAAAGGAAATGGGGTAAATGTCAAGGAGACAACATACCACATCCAGGTTAAACGACCCAAACAAAGCATCTAGGGGTCACCGTACGATCTTCAACACAGTGAGGAACCTCACACCATATAGCAAGCCCTAAATGGCCCCAAAAGTGTTGACCCCATTTCTGCAAAAATCATGTTACCTGACTACATGTCAGTCTTATCAGAAGCAGAGACATATAAAAATTTTTATGTCTCTGCCAGAAGTAACGGGAACTTGTGTGGACTATTCCAAGTGCTTGGTGATACACTAACATAGGGTTGAAATGAAATTTACGTTCTCATGAAAAAAAGTTTGTTTTAACATTTTTTTTATCTATTACTGAAGGAAACTCAAAATTCGGACAATGGATAGTTTTTTTCCTAAATTCATTTTCACGTTTCGATCGACGTAACTTGATAGCGTGCATTGTAGCTTATTTCTTCTATATAGTATGTAGATATACTGTATTGACCAATCAAATCGTATTATATAAGGTACCGGAAGCCTTATATAAGGTACTGGAAGAATTCAATATGACAGCCCCTGCTTGCTTAAATTTGGATACAAAAACACAACTTTTAGAATAACCACTCAAGATCTGGCAACGGGTCATGGCAACAACGTTTTCAAATACATGTCTAAATAACATATCAAATTTATTTTTTTGAGTGAACTTTCCCTTTTAATAATCAACAAAAAAGTATTAATAATATAATTGTGCATATTGTGCATTAGTACCTAATATAAAACATTTTTTTTTGATTGGATAAAAAATCATGTTGCACAATTCTTTAATCTTTGACTAAAGTTTAACCAAAACGTTCTAACATAATGACATACAAAATAGGTGAATAAAATGAAAATAATTATTGTTAAATAGACAAGCAACTGTTGGGATTGGTGAAATAAATCGACCAAAATTGATATCAGATCATATTCTTTAGTGTTGTTTTTTTAAATGGTAGAATATTTTATTTGATAATAAAAGTAAATAGTTTCACCAATATGTGTCCAAATGCAAATTTTCACAATTTTAATCACATTGAATTTTATTCCTATATATGATCTAATATATAGCATTACAATTCCTTGCATCTTTGGAAAGATCTGAAACTGTTTTGAACCACATTGTTTAAATTCTTAGTGTCCAGAATTATGTCTGGAACAAAAAAAAAACATGATTGTATGTCAATATTTCATCTGACACTTTCAGGAAACTAACCAAAGTTGGAACCGACTAATTTCATTTTTTAGCAGATTATATGCAACAAATTACAAGAGAATTAAAATCAGTTTTGTTTTTGACTCCTTTAATAGCTTTACCGTATCTACAGACCCTATGCAACGACTATAAAGGAAAATTCCTAATTCCAGAAATATAACGTTATGATCAGATAAACGAGTGAACAGACTAAAGCATCTACATTATCCCAAAACGTTGTTGCAAAGTGAAATAATTTGACTGGTTTGTAAAAGCATTGTTTCTTAATTGTTACAAAAATAATTTATTCAAACTTTGTCATATCTTCTATTAGACTTTCTACTTTGCGAAAAGAAATTATCATAAAGATCATTTTGCTTCAATAATTATAATTCAGGAAATTGCTCACTGCAACTAAAATAAATCATTTTTAATAGCAAGTTACATCGATAGAAGACGGCAATGGAACATCTCAGCAAAAAGAAAAAAACAAAGAACAAAAGAATAATTCTGTCAGTCCAGGATGCTCAAAAATGTCCGAACAACATTATTGGAAGAGTTCTCTTTATGTAAACGGAAATGATAAGAAGAAGGTTAAAACTTCAAATGAAACTCAAATAAACCAGCAGGATAAAGAACATAGACCCTCTGAAATTGTGAAAGATGTGATGCCTGACAAAAACAAAGAAGTCATCAAACAAAATATGGAGAGAGATAAAAGTGAATCCGGGGAAAACTATGCACAGAATATGGAAACCGATGACGGTCAAGGTTCTGAACGAGAGACAGATGCTTCAGAGAAGGATAATAAAACCCATGCCTCGCATCAAGCGGTAAATATACAATGGAAAAATTAAGTATTTGTTTCCGAATTAAATTCATTATCGCCGCCATATTGCTTCATTCAGGACATACAAAACCGATAGAGGAAGACAAATTTGACCGCCATCAGGATTTATCTATTACCTCACTATTGCATTGTACCCTTTAGGAAGGTAATTTGATCTGTTGAATAAAATAAGTGTGAAACAACGACAGTAGAATACCGAAGGAACAGGGGAAGCGGAGACTACAAAAATCGAAATCAAAAGACATTGCAAAAACAGCAACAGAGAAAAACAAAGACAAAACAAGGACGTGAGACAGCTACAATGCACGGAAATAAAAAAGACGACATTAAAAACTAAGGCACTCATAGTGTGAACTCCCATGAAAACCGGGAGTGACATCAGGTGCTCCGGAAGGGTAAGCATGTCCTGCTCCGCTAGCGACACCCGTCACACTATCAGTGAGTCAATTCAGAGTAGAGTCAAAACCGATTATGTCAAATCCGTGAAGACGTGAAATCTAGCTGAAAATGTCCGTTTTCATTTGGGACACAGACACGTCATATCTGTCAATGATATTATGGTGGCGGCCACTAAATTTCTGAGGCTTTTTTTAAAGGCTGAACAAATCCCCGATTAAGCAACTTTGGGGACAGTGTTTTTTCTCTATTCAAAAAATCAATGTAAAAACTACATGCGCGACAGTAACGAATCACATGTAACATAGTTAAAAGTGATTGAGTTAGGAGAAAAAAAGGAAAAAAATATTACCTTTAAGTACATATATTTTTTTTTTTTTTTTTTTTTTTTGAAAATGTACATTTTGTACGAGCTTGTTCCGCATGTACTGAAATACCCCTTTCGATTAAAAAAAGTAAGAATTGAACTTTTTCAAAGGAAAAAGAATAGTAAACCAAGAAAAGGAAATATTTATTTCCAATTTCGAAATGCACTTCTTGTTAATACTTTATTGGCAGAATATGACGTAAAAGGACAGGAAATGGGGTAAATGTCAAGGAGACAACATCCCATATCCAGGTTAAAACGACCCAAAACAAAGCATCTAGGGGTCACCGTACGGTCTTCAACACAGTGAGGAACCTAACAGTGGATAAATCAATGGAAACAAACCACACCCAATAACCCAAATATCAAGAAACTAAAATTTTATAAGAAGACACGGACAAGCCAATCACCAACATATTCCTGACTTGGGACAGGCGCAAAATTGCGGTGGGGTTAAACTCGTTTTCTTGGATCCACCCCCCCCCCCTATGTGTGGTGAATGGCTGAAAAATAAATACAAAAAAATATTCCTATTCAGCAGTAACCGGATTCATCTAAATTAATGAATTTAAGGAAGACGCTATGTCTTTTATCATTATTTTTCCTTTAGTTGTGTATCACATTTTTTAACAGATGTAAAATATTACAAAGCAATTGTCAAAAACTCTAAAAAAGATAAATACAAAATCTGACTTAGATATAAATGAATAAAATGAATACTTGAAGGAAAAAAATAAATCAATTACACATTTTTATTTATTTATCTTTTAAATAGTTTTAAATATTATGATTATACATCTAAATGAAAAACGGTGTTGAAAGAGATCTTTTTTGTCAAAATGTATATTTGTCACCAATTTGCAGTTTAAATTGATAGTAGTGTGGTACTTGATCCCCGTAGACGTTTATTCAGTTCTATTACGCACAAATCACAAAGCAACAAAGTAATGTATTTTTAATGTGGCAGTAATAAACATTCGTTAATTTCCTGATTTAATTTCCCGAGGGTATTCACCAACCCGGTAGTCAGTACTTCGGTGCTGACCCGAGAACCGATTGTATTGAAACTTACAATATCTAAATTTTGCAAAATTATGTTAAAAACTAAGGAGTATCTCCCTCATGCATAGCTCTGTCCTTAGCTGAATTTTGCTTTTTCTATTTAGATCTTTTTGGTTATTTGTTCTCCATCAGCTTTAACACATTTTTCGGTAAATGGACTTCCAAATTTTTGGTTTTATCTGCACTGATGAGACATAAGTTGTCGAAATGCGCATATGCAGAAAATAAATTATCAGTCACTTCGGTATTTTGTTATTTAACCAATATGCATTCCAATAATGCTTGTACATGTAGTTGTTTACTACAAAAAAGGCGCAATTGAAAAACTGGAAATTTATTAAGTCGTCGTAATTATCATTTTTATACCCCCCGCAAACAAAGTTTGGGGGGTATATAGGAATCACCCTGTCTGTCTGTCTGTCTGTCCGTCTGTCCACACTTCTCGTAAGCGCAACTCCTCTTAAACCACTTGAAGGATTTTGATGAAACTTTACACAAAGGAAGGACACTATATGGAAATGTGCAGAAAGGAATATATTTATTGTCTGAAACCAGGAAGGGGAGATCATTTGACTTCGAATTTTCGTTGATTCCCTATGGAATAAAAAAGATAACAGGAAACACCTACAAAAATACTATGTATGGGGTACCTCGTAAGCGCAACTCCTCTTAAACCACTCAAAGGATTTTAATGAAACTTTACACAAAGGAAGGACACTTTATGGAGATGTGCATGAAGGAATATAATTATTGTCCGAAACCAGGAAGGGGAGATAATTTAACTGAATTTTCGTTGATTCCCTATGTATGCGTTACCTCGTAAGCGCAACTCCTCTTAAACCACATGAAGGATTTTGATGAAACTTTACACAAAGCAAGGACACTATATGGACATGTGCATGAAGGAATATAATCATTGTCGGAAACCAGGAAGGGGAGATGATTTGACTTTGACTTTTTGTCTATTCCGTATGTATGGGTTACCTCGTAAGCGCAACTCCTCTTGAACCACTGGAAGGATTTTGATGAAACTTAAGACAAAGGAAGAACACTATATGGAAATGTGCATGAAGGAATGTAATTATTGTACGAAACCAGGAAGGGAAGATAATTTGACTATGACTTTCATTGATTCCTTCTGCAATGATTTTTTTTTTCAAAGAAATAAATTAAAGCATAGGTATTGTGAAATCAAACTGTTGGAGAGGTACACTTTTTTCATTGTAATCCTCTTGAAAAGTTGTTTTCAAATTGCTGTAATGTAATTTCTCTAATGCTTATGATTTTTGTGCAAAATGTCAAATAGGCTAAAAAAAGAGTGAATTTTATATTTGTCTGATTTCGACATAGTATTTTTATTGGAACCCTTGTGAAAAGTTCTTTCTTGAAGATTATATCATTATGTCCATACTTGTATTGTGTCCACACTTGTACTGTGTCCACACCTGTATTGTGTCCACACCAACTTAAATTTGCACTTACCATATCGATTCAGGGTTCAATGATCGGGGGTATATTTCACTGCCATTTGGCGACAGCTCTTGTCTTTTCATTGTTTATTTACACTGTCTGTACAACCTTACGAATGGCAAACATTGCTACTAAAAAGTTTCTTAATTGGATAATGACATTATCCCAGTCATATTAGACATTTTCACCATAAGCCGAAACCGAATCCGAAACCGAGACCGAAACGGAAACCAAATTAACTTGAATAATATTCAACATTCAAACGTGTTTCTGTGTTATAAATCATACTTCTAGTGCTGCTGATGAGGAATAAATTTCCGAAATGGCCATACAGCTCATTAAAATTATTGCAGTTGTAGTTAACATATATGTTATGGTCTCATGTTCATTTACTCCATATCTTTTCGTAAAATATTGCATAATTCTTTGAACTATATATAGATTATCCTTTTAAAAAGTTTTATTCTTTTCGAGGAGTAAGAATATACGTCTAAGCGATAGTGCACCGCATAATTCAACATTTGTAAAATGTTACATAAGTTTTGACGTTTCGATATTCAAATTTTCTTCGTATGTATGGAGTGGTAATTTGGTGGACGGATATATATCTGAAATCTGGATAGAGATTCTATAAAATACGGATTAATTGATCCCACAGGTCCATAGGAACAATAGTCTTTTCTACGCGATTGTTATATAGTAGGTTTATTGCAAGAAAATTAAAAAAAAAAAAAAACGTGATTTATTAATATAAAAAATTAATATTCAAAACAATTCATTTACAAATATTCATCATTTATCTGTCAATATTCATAATTCAATAATTCATTAATTATTATTTTTGAATGGAAAAAAATATTATTATCATATTGAATTGTGAATATTAAAAAAATATTAATTTGAATGAATGAATTATTTATATTAATAACTGAATTATAAATATTTGTAACAACGGCAATAGAATACCGAAGGAACAAAGGAGGGAAATCTACAAAAATCGACGTCCAAAGACATGGCCGAAACGAGAACACAGGAAACAATGGCCTCAGACACAAAACAATGACGTTAGACAGACACAAAGCACAAGAACAGAAATCACAACATTCAAAACAAAGGCACTCACAGTGTGAACTCCAGTGAAACTGAGAGTGACATCAGGTGCTCCGGAAGAGTAAGCATGTCCTGCACTGTTAACAGCACCCGTCACACTGTTGGTGAGTCAATCCAGGAAAATGTCAAAGTCGGTAGTCAAATCCGGAAAGACGTGAATCTAGCTGAAAATGTAAATGATTTCCTAATATTGATAAATAAAGTATTAATATTGATAAATAAAGTTTAAGTATTTCAAGTTTAATTTATAATAAATTTTAAATATAAGAAATAAGCACTAATTATAAATATTAAAGAAAAACATAGGGAATATTTATAATTGATTTATTAATATTTATAAATGAATTCTAAATATTAATTAATCAATTGGTAGTATCATTAATATAAACAGATTTATAATAAACATATATAATGAATTGTTGATATTTATAATTCAAGCAAAAGTGGACAAAAATATTTGATTTATTAATTAAGAATAATATTAATAATTAGAATTATTTATAACAAGTTGTCAATATTAACATTTCATTTTTATATGTTTATGATTTAATTGTTGATAGTTAGAATTCAATTATTATAATTAATCATTCATTGATCAATATTAATAATTGGGAAGGAATTATTTATATTTCTAATTGAATTGTAAATATTAATAAATTAATTACTAATATTTATAATTAATTATAGAAAATGTATTAATGATTTGTTATTATTTATAAATGATTTATGAATATTTATAAATGAATATAAATGTTTATAAATGAATATCAATCTTTATATATGAACATAAATATTTAGAAATAAGCAAGAATAATAAATATCAATTAATAACTTAATTAATTCTTATAATTGATCGCTTTATCAATGCTTGAAATTGAATTATGAATATCAAAAAATGACTAGCAAAAATTTGCAATGAATTATAAATATTAGTAAACCAATTATTAATATTCATGATTTAATAAAAAAAAAAAAAAATACGAGATGAATTATAAATATTCGTAAATAATTTATGATTCATTAAATTAACAATTCATTATAAATGTTATTAATTCATCTGTTAATATTGATAATTTATTATAAATATATGTTATTCATTAATAAAAATTAATAAATAAATTATAAATATTTACGATGTTTTTATACGACCGCAAAAATTTTGCGGTCGTATAATGGTAGTAGTTAACTATGGGGAAAAATCTGCGGTTTTAAAAAAACGTTTTTTGAAAACCCCAGATTTTTTCCCATATTAACTACTACCTACGGGACTATAGAAAAAAAACAAACATGTAAGATTTGTTATTCACTACAGTTGAGACGGGTAAAACGGGCTAGATTTTTAATGAGGTCTTAGTTCACTTACATTTTTTACGTTGCTTGCGGTTTAAGCATCTCATAAGTAAAACAAAAATCTTATAGGTTTTACTCTTTTTCCAACGCTCAAGACTCTTGTTTAACCTGTTTAAGACACTGCTTATAAACTCTATCATTTTTATATAAGAAAGAAAATAATAATCCAGTAATAAAAAATGTTTAGAGGCACACAGTTCTGTGATTGATATGAGTATTGTAACTTTTTACTAGACACTCCCATAAGAACTCCACAAAATGGAGAAGCACAAGTCAAAACGGATTACAAATTTAGCATTAACGATAGGGTTTCGTTTTATGACTGGTACAATGGGTATTTTTTAATTAAGTTTAAAGTAGATAAACTAGCTGACGGAGCAGCACCGGACGACGACACAGTATCTGTTATTTCAGATGTAACAAATTTTCTTAGTCGAATGACAGTCCACCAAAACGGAAAAACAGTTTACGACTGTAATAATTTATCTCTAGCAAATCACGTCAAATCATTGCTTACGTTTTCAGACGGATATGTGAATACTTTAGGCAAAACAGCTTTATTTACCCTGATAACAAAGCGGTCACTGTTGATAATATAGGATTTGCTGCGAGAACAGCTTTAACTAATACAAGAAAAGAAGTAACGGCGGAAATACAATTAAATAGATTTTCTTTCTTTGCCTCGTTGGAACAAAATCTTTTACCCCCGGCACAGATGGGAATAACGATAAAAATAAACAACGACAATTATTTATTATACAAGGCTGATGGCGCTGATGATGGAAGAGTTGTAATTACACATTTTGAACTTTGGATTCCTAGACTAAAATTGAATTCTGTTGGTTAAACGGGTGTGTTACAAAATAACATGAAACCAAGACGATGAACATACTTAAGATAATCCATTCACACTTATATCTCGAGTCAATCTGTTGAAGGGTCGTTTCGTATTACAACAGGAATAAAACACCCGAAACACGTAATAGTATTCTTACAAAGAAACGGGAAGGATGTTGATCAAGAACAAAATCCTCTGTTACTTGATACATTCAAATTAAACGCAGCAAATAAAAATTGTAGTCTCTTAACTGCTAGATTAGAGGTTGGCGCCGGCACGTTTTACCCGGAAACAGGATATAGTTCGAATCAAATCAGCAGAATCTTCAGAGATGCCTGTAATTTTAAACCTAACGCAAGCAACGACTATGACACCGGGAACATGCTTACCCTTGCTAACTTTGGATTACTCTATGGATTAATCTATTTTGATTTGACTTACGCAGACGAATCGGTGAGTATGGACAACACATCTTTGACGTTACATTACAGACTGAATCAGGCTCCAGCCGCTGCTTATAGGATCTGTGCCCTTGTACTGAACGAAGAAGATATAGTTTTAGACACGGTTGGAAACGATATAATAATTATCTAGACTTAATAAAAATGAGTACCGCAGGTAGTAAATACGTTAACTATAGTCTTGGTTTATCCAAAGGTCAGAGAAAGAATTTAGCTAAAGAATGCAAAAACACATCTTGTCTAACATTAAGACTAACAAACAACCAATTAACAGGTGATGTGCCGCTAGCGCTAACACAAACATAAATAAATAAAATACAGAAAGCAAAGGCCTCTGGTACTGGTACAGACCTAAAAATTAGCAAGACACAAATGTCGAAGGAGTCACAAAACGGAGGTTTTCTTGGAGCAATTGCTAAACCTGCACTTCCGGTCATAAAGACAGTGGCATCCAAACTATTACCTGCCCTTGGCATCGGAGCAGCCGGGGTGAAAAAGGTGTTTGGTAGCGGTTTGACAGCAGACGTACCACATGATAAAGTTAACACATTATTACGTAAACCCTACGTTGACCACCTAACAAAAACACAGAAAGAGCAATTAGAAACAGCACTCAAACAAAAAACAGGAACTGGTCTTAGAAGCACAAAAAGACAAAAACCGGTGGATTCCTTGGTATGTTAGCCAGTTTGCCAGTGCCATTACTAACCGGTTTATTAGGTAAAGGACTACAAGTCGAACGCCCGGGTAGAGGACTACAAGTAGACAGCATACGCAGACCCTACGTCATGCAAAAAAAAGTGCCTACGGCAGACGCTTGAACCGTTAAATAACTTTGATATTTTAGACTGGGTTGATAAACTACGTATTACCTCTTTCAGAGGAGTCTACAGCAGGGACAATCTACCAATAAAACGAAACAAGAATGAGTGCGGCGTCCTTAATTTGGACGATAAAAGTGGTGCCGGTACTCATTGGGTGTGTTGGGACTTCCGTGACAAAAGAAATATTTACTTTGATAGTTATGGTCTTCCACCACCACAAGAATTTA
>MJUU01006953.1:11872-42184 GCA_002080025.1 Modiolus philippinarum
GGATTCGAGAGCATACTAAAAGAGGGAAGAACTCCAGAATTACTATGGGTCGATCAGGGATCAGAGTTTTACAACCAGAAGTTTAAGACATTCCTTGAAAACTTCAAAATCAGAATGTACCACACTTTCAACCAGGGAAAGGCTGTAGTAATAGAGCGCTTCAATCGCACACTCAAAAGCAAGATGTTTCGCTACTTTTCCGCCAATAACACCTACAATAATATCTCAGTACTTCCACAATTAGTAGAGCAGTACAATAACACGAAGCACTCGTCAATCAAAATGAAACCAGTAGAAGCAAGCAAATCCTCCGTTTACTCAGATACGAAGGAAACTAAGACTAAACCAAAATTCAAACTAGACGACAAGGTCAGAATATCTAAAAAGAAAGGCACGTTTGAAAAGGGTTATACACCCAACTGGACCGAAGAGGTATTTACTATTCGACGATCCAGTACACAGAACCAATAACTTACAAGATCACGGACTTGAATACCCAGCCAATAGAAGGAAGCTTCTACGAACAAGAACTCCAGAAGACAGATAAAGAGACATATAGAATAGAAAAGATTATCAAACGTGATCACAAAAATAGAAGAGTATTTGTTAAATGGAAAGGGTATTCAGACGACTTTAACTCCTGGATTCCGATGTCGGACTTGCAGTCTCTGAGATAGTCTCTATTCATCGTACAACCAAGCAAATACTTCTCGAGTCTTTAGTACTTCTAGTAAATCTCTGCAAACCCACTCTTTTAAGGTTATTCCTCTGAGAGGACAGTACAAATGTACGATCCTTTCTTTCTCTTGAATATTTACTATATCGAAAACTCCGTTTGGCAGTCCTCCTAAAGTTATCACTGAATCACTATTCATTTTTTTAACTGATTTTTATCATATAAATTACACTAAAACTTAATTTCGACTTCGATTACATTTAGTGAGGTCATTGAAGAAACTAGCCAAACGATTCCGGTTGGGGCTATAACTCCAAAGAATATTTCGTCGTTCTTTTCAAACGTATGACTCATTTTTATCTCAAATTGATTATGACCATGGATGGATTTCCTGGTCTCTAGAATTTCGGTGCTAGTTATTGGTGTCGTCCCTTTTTTGTAACATGAGATGTACGAAGGAGTGCCTACGGCAGTACCCGTGATACCTGCGACGCACAAACGGACAGTAAATGTGGCTGTACACTTATCCTTGAATTTTATCCACTGCTGAAACCCATCCCCGGGTGAGTGTAAGATCTTCCCGTTTATAACAAATGGTTTATCAATAGTCAAGTTGTTGTATGAAGCCCGATTGGTATCGGAGTTACACGAGGAGCAATAGGGACATACCGAATAGACCGCCCAGAGAGTAACTAAAAGTGTATGGTGTTGTGTTAACCGGAGGACTTAGATATACATGTTGGTATTTTTCCTCCGGGGTTAGCCTAAATTTTCTTACCCGATAACCTGTTTTTCCTCTTATACTTAGCAATATAACCCAGGTGCAATTTGACTTCTTGAGTCCCATTAGAAAGATCAACAGAATACTCTTTTTTCCATTGTTCTGGCGTTGTAGGCCCATGAATTTCACTTCCAAAATCATTCCAAGTATGACACTCTATGGAACACGCTTTACCATTTAGTTCAATGTCGATATTGGCAATTATCTTTTTTTGATATAGACCTATAACGTCACGCTCTCTAATTACTCTGTATTCAGTAGTTTCGTCGGTATTACTATCATGGATACTACCGGTAAATCCTATTTCTGGGAAATCTAGTTCAGAACCGTAATCACGGATAGAATATTGAATATCTAACGCACAGCTCTGTAGGAATCGGAACAACGAATGAGTGTTCCCTTATTCGACCACCGCAATCCTACTCTTCCCGCTTAATTTCATAACTGATGGAAAGGATCCCCTGTTGATACCATGGTTAAAAAGAAGTAGCGCTATTTCTTATTTTCTCGATATGAAAAAGTGTAATCTCGGCCTTATTATCTGTTCTTACTCTTGTGAAAGATATTTCCTTTGATGCGCCCAATTGATCTATTTTCAACATGATATTAATTTGGTTAGTAGATCCGCGCTCTTCTTCTGACGCCTCAAATATTAGATGCGCACCAAACAAATAAAGACTGCCGTGGGCACCGCCGTCCGTCGGGTTTGGGGTTATTTTCCAGTTGTCGAGATCCTCCTCTATATTACCGTTGATATAGGAATCGTCCGATAACCACTTGACTTTTTCATTCGTGATCAAATTATAATATCCGGGTTTCACTCTTGCAAGAAATGATGCAGCTTTCTTTTTCTCGTACTTCTTTTCTCCTGTTTTATTGAAAAATCTCCTTAATTCTCTCTTGTTATCCTGAAATTTAGTATCTATTTCATTTTTTGTATAACCCTCATAATCGGCTAGCTTAGCGTCTACCTTAGTCTTAGTATAAACAGGGTCTAGCTTGGCGTCTATCTCAGTCTTAGTATAAACAGGGTCTAGTGCATCAAAATTAGCGTCTACCTGAGTCTTAGTATAAACAGGGTCTAGCTTGGCGTCTACCTCAGTCTTAGTATAAACAGCACTTATTTTTTCTCAAGTTGTGATAGGTGAATTGGTCTTAGAAACTGACTGTGCAAGTCTTTTCTTAGTTCTCGTTCACTTGCAGCAACAAAAGCCTTACTAGTAAACTCCGCTCTAAAGTTCCGTTTCTGTGTGTCTATTTTCTGTTGCAGCGACTTCTTGTTTACCGCACAGGTTGGGTCATCTAAGTCGGTCTCGAGTCCCCTGATATACTTCTTATTCATGTCCAGGTCTTTACGCGCTACCGCAGGAAAGAAAGTATCGCTTATTTGTTTTATTGTTGCTACGTGGTTGTTGCCGGAACCGGGTGAAAGACCCGTGATTTTATACCCACCCATGTCTAAGTCTTGTCCTTTACGGAAATATTTGTCTAACAGAGCCTTGCTCGCGTACTTACTTAACACTACACACTACATCAAAATAAGTCTTCGTTGATGCGCCTCCTGACACCTTCTTAGGTATTTCATTAAATATACCCATGTTTTACTTTTATATTAGGAAGATAAAAATGTTAAACGAATTAAAGGATTTAGCTCAAACGAAGTCAAAAGCAGAGAAAGTGGTACAGGAGTACAACAAGAAGAAGGAAGAAGAAAGAATAAGAAAAAGTGTACGGTTGGATAAACTCGAGGAATTCTTTGAACCAGTAACGAAAGCAGTAGCTGCAATACCTACGACACCTGCGGTCGGTCAACTAATTCCCGTAACTAATGTTATGGATCAGTCTATTCCCACGATTCCCGTCCCTAGTATTATGGATACTCCGGAGGAATCACCGGATGAACCAGGACCATCAGGATATTCGAAACAAGATGCGCAGATAACTGAAATAGAACCAGGTGGTGTAAATATCAGTCAGTTTGATGCCGAGCAACTAGAAAACACCGACCTGAGTAAAGAAGAAAAGATTAAGAGGGCAAAGGGTATGAACAGTACACTGGGAAAAATGATTGATTGATTGATTGAATATTGTTTAACGTCTACTCAGCAATATTTCAGCTATATCAAGGCGGAATTTCCAGAAGAAGCCAATTTTCTTATGAAGAAAAACAGAGAGTATTACAAGAAATTGCAGGGGAAAAAAAACTGGAAAAGGCTAAGAGTCTAAAGGGTCATATAAATTAGACACTGATGGTTACTTTTCTGATTTACTGTTGGACTTAGAACAACTTTTCGAATATAATAAGTTGTATGGACTAGACGAAAAAGGACAACAAGTAATTGACACATCGGTTGATGATGACTTCATCGACCTAGTAACAAAGAGATACAATCCTAAACAAAAGTATTCTGATTCTGCAAAGCGTACGTTCAAAAATCTAGTTACGCTGTCGCAGCATCCTTTAGTAAAGTCAAGTGGTAAATACAAAAATATTTTGTGTTATGACCCAACAAAGCTAGTAGATCGGTTAGAGCTTCTTATTGCTGGTATCGAGGCTGGTAACAACAACGACGAGATCATAAACGAGGGTATTAGCATTCTAGACACTATTCTGTCAAATAAGGATATAACGGAAGAACAGCATGAAGGAATTTATAGAAAATATTTTGAGTAATAAAAAAATGGAACGAACGATAACACTTTCTAGTTATACCGGCGAAGGAACCCCTTCTAATTTTGAGACCCGATTTGAACAACCCTTGGTATTAAATAAAAGCAAACAGTATCTATTTGGTTTGTCCCAGATAAATACTATGACTTATAGTAGGTACAACATCTCTGAAATTTATGGTAACAAGAAAATAAAGTATAGTCTTGATTCTGGGAAAATAACCAAGGAATTAACATTTGCTAACGGTAACTACAGCTACGGGGATATGTCCAAGTATATAGCAGAATTTCTATCGGTAAACGACGGAGTCGAAGACAGTCCAATAAAAATAGACTTTGATCTGACGAGCTTTAAGGTGAAAATCACATTAACCAAGGGTGCGATGCTAGACTTAAGAGAAGGTAACTTTGCTGAGTTAATCGGGTTCGACAAGAAAATAGTGAATCAAACGGAATACGGTAGTAGGCTACCTAATATCACTAACAGTATAGATAGTATTTATGTTCATTGTGATTTAATCACTGATTCAGTCGTAGACGGTAAGACGGGTGATGTAATCTACGTCTTTGGTACTGCATATTTAACTCGTAGTTGGCCGTTTCGAGAGACACCATATCATATAGGATACTCAGAGGTAAACAAAACGAGAATTGACTCGATTCGTGTGTGGATAACAGACGTAAACGGCAGAAATATAAATCTAAACGGTGTTCACATCAGTTTTACTTTTATTCTGAGAGAAATATAAACGGTAAAAAAAATGAGAAAAGTATATAGTAAGGAGTTAGGAACATACATTTTTGTTGACCCGGTAACGAGGGAACAAATAGGTGGTGGTCTATTCGAAAGCATATTTAGCACTGCCGTAGGCACTGCCGCAAAGCAACTGGCAAAAGAGACGATAAAGAAATCTGCCGTTGCAGCATTAGACACTGGGAGTAACAAACTTGGTGAAAAGGTGGGAGAGTATGTAGCAGATAAAATAATGCCTACGGCAGCACCAGGCGTAAAACCAGGCGTAACACCGACCGCAGCAACACCAGCAAAACCAGGTGCATTGATTAAAGAAATAAAAAAGTACAACAACGACAGCGCCGCATCAAAAATTGGTCAACTGTTAGGTAAGGGTATAAAAGCAAGAATTAATCGGTTATTATCATACTATAAAAATGGGAAGAAGAAAACTATATGAGACAGATGTTGAAAAAAACAAGCCCACAATGAAAATCAAAAGAAATATTATGCTACACACAAATTTTACTGTGAGGTGTGTAACAAACACCTTTGTGTTTCGGCCAAAAAATATCAAATTAACTCTGCGGCTCATCGTAACAGAATCACAGAATAAAAAGTTATATTATAGGATAAAAATCATTCAAAAAAGATATTAGTCATTCAAATATGAAATACAAGGAAAAGGATGGTATTAGAACGTATACTATTAGTCGTCCTCAAGAAGAATTAACTAGTGATGAGGTAGAGGTGATATCAGAGTTAATAAAAGAAAGACTGGATCACGCTGTTTCAGACGGGTTTACTGATAGTGCTGGTGTAGTAGTTAAATTCATTTACACTGGTAGCACACCAAGTTACGAATACAATACCACCAAGAGTATGAAGAAGTTTATAAAAGACTTTGACGAATTCGTAAAACTTTATCAACAATACGTAGATCTTTCTTTACCTCCGAAAGAGGATTATATTTATGAAATCATAGGAATTAGAATAAACGTAGTTCCTCCGCCCAGTGGTGGTTGTTGGGATCATAATTATTCACAAAAGATAGCAGATGGGATTAAAAGAAAACGTCTATTATCAACAAATAACAACTGTTTCTTTAGGTGTTTAAAGCAACTTAAACCAGAGTTTAACCCAACAATTACTATCTGTGATGAGATAAGAAGATGTTATGGATTAGAGCCTAAAACACCAATACATTTCCCGGTAGCATTGGACATTATACACAGAGATCAAATACCTGTTGGTTTATTTTGTGAAGAGACAAAAAAGAGTATCTCACCATTATAGAACTACACAAGAGTCATTACAGTCTTATTGTTAAACAAGAGCAAAAGGAGTGTTTATCTTGTGGCGATACGTATTATAATAATCATACTTGTATGAATAAATGTTCTCGTTGTGGTACAAGATACAAGAAAAGTCACAAGTGTAACAATAACACAGCTAGTTATCATTATGTAGTAATAAAGAAAAAAGGTAAGTGTTTGATCCAAAAAACAACAGAGTAAAGAGTTAAACCCCAACATAATACATTATGATATAGAGACTTACACAAAAGATGTTGATGGTCATAAGGTTCATACACCTTATATACTAGGATTTGTTGAGAAAGATGGAGATTTTTGTACAATGCAGGTGATGATTGCGTCGACAATTTCGTACGATATTTGGTCAACAATAATCTCGACAAGCTCGTTGTTAACGCTTATAACGGGAGTAACTTTGACCACTACTTCTTGATTAAGAGCATGAATAAATTAGGATTAGCTCCAGATAAATTTATCATGAACAACGGAAACATAATTGGATTACAAAAAGGTTTCCGATGTTTTGATCTTATGAAACATATAGGCGGTTCTTTGAGTCAAGCATTAATTGATTTCGGGTGTACAATAAACAAAGGAGAATTTGATCACAGTAAAGCTTGTAGGTGGGAAGACATGTCTGATAGTTTATCTACAGTCTGACGTGCTTGGTCTACGTGAGTTGTTTAATAAATTAAACAAGCAATGGTATAAGGACTTCAGTAGAGACATAACAAATTGTATCTCTACTAGTTCTCTGGGAGTTGATATCTGGAAGTCTTACATACCTAAAGGAGTTGTGGTTGACTTGTCTTACTCAACAGAGGAAGAAAATAACATCAGAAAGGGTATTTATGGTGGAAGATGCTATAAGAGCAAGACTGAGTTTGTGTCTGTACAATTTGGTGAAAACTGCCGCAGGCACTATGATGATGTAACTGATTTCTTGTTAAACGTAGATGTTGTGTCCCTTTATCCAACCAGTATGTTACACGAATATCCGGTGGGACAAAGAAAATATACCACCGAAGGCATAAAGGGTAAAATGGGGATATATAAAGTCAAGTATGTTTCGAATAAGAAACTGCTTCATCCAGTAGTAGCAAGAAAGGACGAAAAAGGAGCAACTAAATGGGATCTACAAGACTCGGAGGGTTGGTATACTTCAGTTGATATAGAACAAATGATTAAATATGGTTATGATGTTAATATTATCGAGGGATATTACTGGGAATAGACTAGTAAGATGTTTTATGATTATATACAGAAATTCTTTCAGACCAAGAAAACAAGTCAAAAAGGAAGTGTTCAATACACCCTGGCGAAGTTACTAATGAATGGTCTCTATTGTAAAATGATCCAAAGACCAATATTTAATGATACTCAAGCCATAGAATATGTTGATGATTTTTGGAGATTTGACCAGAAATATATAATTGCAGATTTAGAACTAATCGAATCTACTTGGTATGTTTCTTGTTACTTAAGATCAGAGATTGACTCGGTTGATAAGATCAGTAAACCATCACATTTTGGTGCTTTTATTCTGGCTTATAGCCACAAGATCATGTACGATCATATGACTAGATTGAAACAGAGTTAGACTTTTATTATACTGACACTGATAGTCTTCATGTGCCCGGTGAGCAAGCAAAACTAATACCTAATTATAATGGTAATAACTTAGGTGATTTAGCTAATGACTATAAGAAAAACGCCAAGATAATTAAGGCGGTTTTTATTGCGCCAAAGTTATACATGACTATAACAATTGACACAGACAATGTAATTAGTGTTAAGACAAAGGGAAAAGGACTAAATAAAACTAAGTTAACTCAAGAAGATTTTAACAAGATGTTGAAGGGCGAAGAAGTAAAGAACACAAGAGAATTTAGCATGAAGAAGGTACATCTAAAAAGGACATCTAAAGAACAAAGTATTGAACATTTCAATATTCTTCACCTCACAAACTTTGAAAGATGTGCAAATAAAAACGAATACAAGAGAAGAATTTTCTTAGATAAGAATAAATCTGTTCCTATAGGAAGCTGCCGTCTACCACAGTCCACATAAATCTATAACGTATGTGGTTTATGTGCTTTGTCTACCATATGCTAGACAGTCCACAAAAATCCATGACAAATATACAATGTGTATACGTTAAAGGTTTATGTGCTTTGTCTAGCCGGCGGTAGATAGTCCACATAAATCCATGACGTAAATAATGTGTATACGTTAAAGGTTTATGTGCTTTGTCTAGCAGGCGGTAGACAGTCCACATAAATCCATGACGTATGAGGTTTATGTGCTTTGTCTAGCAGGCGGTAAACAGTCCACATAAATCCATGACGTATATACAATGTCTAATAAATCCATAATGTATAGGGTAACTGTGTCATACAACAATTGACAAAGCAGAAAAATAATAAATCTTTCTAAATCCCTGAAAGAACACGCACAAATTCCTCCACAAGTTAACTCCGAGAAAAGTTTAATCCAGCATGGCTTTATATCCTGATTTATAATATCACTGTTCGTATTGTAACTATCCGTGATGAATGTTGTACTATGAATGGAAATTTACTCGATAACTTAGATTAGCTTGACGTCGTATCGATTTTCGTTAATGCTTTGCGAAATTCTCACTGAGGTGTATCAATTACCTATTAGGGGTACAAAAAGGAGATTAATTAACAAGTTAAGATTGTATTTCCCGATCAAAACAATGAAATATTTTCTTATCTGGTAAGTTAAGATACAGAAAAGAATATTTATTTTTAGTAGTTAAAACAAGTGTATTTTTTTAGACCTGAAGTTCTGAAGATATAAGATCTCTCTCCTTTTTACTCGGAAAATTATACACTACGTAGAAATTACAATTCAGACGACAGTCTTTGGATATCCGAAAATAGGAGTGACTCAAATAAATTACGCTCATTTTCTTGTGCCTTCCGCCTATAAAGTATTTCACAATAGAAGATTGATCTTGTTGTGAACAAATATAGTCGTCAAAAATTACGATTTTTTGTTTGTCATCAGATACTTCGTCGATGTCTTCAACTTTATCATTAGATAGTTGTAATAAATCTTCCATAGACACACCTAGTTTTTCCGCTATTTCCTCGAATCTTCGAATTAGTTTCTTATAGTAATGTTGTTCTAAGTTCTTTGCGTAAAGAATAATTTTGTCGTAATACAATAAGGGTTTAAATAAAAGGTGCATTAGCAAATTTGTTTTACCAACCCCACTTGGCCCCACGATGAGTAAGCGGAAAAAATCACTCGGCATATTTTTTGTTCCTTGTATTGTTCTAAAATTATTCGTATTAGACTTTTCTGAAAAATATACGGGAATCGTCATTTTTTATAACCCGAATATTTATTAGATAAAAAACCATGAGTGTATTTCAGGTAGGAGGGTGCATAACCGTTGTGATAAGTAATAATGTTTGACTTTTATAAAAAAAAAAAAATGCTTGCATATGATTTGACCAATCTAAAAAAAATAAAAACAAAGGTGTATGGTTTTTACGAAATACTTGATATTCAAGGGGAAATCGTATATTTATATTATCCTTTTAGCAATATATTCGTTATAGAGAGAGTAACTGGTCACGACCTGTCAGACTTACTAGAAACATATAGGAATCAAAATTATAGAACCAGAGATACACGTCAGTGGTATGTATAACCCGTGTTATGTACCAAGTCCTAATTTACTTTAACCTATAAGATTTTTGTTTTACTTATGAGATGCTTAAACCGCAAGCAACGTAAAAAATGTGAGTGAACTAAGACCTCATTAAAAATCTAGCCCGTTTTACCCGTCTCAACTGTAGTGAATAACAAATCTTACATGTTTGTTTTTTTTCTATAGTCCCGTAGGTAGTAGTTAATTTGGGAAAAAATCTGGGGTTTTCAAAAAACGTTTTTTTTTAAAACCGCAGATTTTCCCCAATAGTTAACTACTAATGGTATGGTATTGGCGTCGTCCGCGTCGTCGGCGTCTGTGGACAGCATAACTTTGCTTCTAGTGGAAAGATCATTATGAAAATCTTAGCTTGGCACACGCGTAAACAGAGGTTATAATTTTGAGCTGTTGGCCCCGCCCGTTTTAGAATAGGGGGCCAAAAAGGGATGAAATTGTACCAAAAAGGGATGAAATTGTATGTTTTCACATATTTGACTGTGGAATCTTTATTATTTATTGGATTTTGATGGGCTTTGTAGCAGTGTGCTGTAGTGGTGTCCAATCTGTAGTGTGCCAACGGATTTCACGTAGCATGTACGGCTCACAAGATATATGGGCCCAACAGGGGCAAATCCCCCCAAAATAATCTTTTTATTTTAAGTCCGATATTGATGCAGTTTTTTTCAATGGATTCCTTGCGAAAAATTAATATGGCGTTCTGCTATTACATTTTTGGTAACTTGTTTCCTGTCCCAGCTATGAGGAGCCAAACGGGGCCAAAATTGTGAATTTGCAGATGATGTAGAATTTTTATTTTTCATCGGATTTCGATGGGATTTTTTTCTTTGGATTCCTCTTGATCTAAGCTTTCGGTGGTATGCAACGGATTTGTTGTAGCTCTTACCGTTTTTGAGCTACAAGGGGTCAAAGGGGCCAAAATTGCAATTTGTCTAAATATGTCAAATCTATTTTTCAGTGGATTTCGATGGGATTTTTTTCTTTGGATTCCTTTTGATCTATGCTTTTAGCATACGTCAACGAATTTTGTGTAGCTCTTACTGTTTCCGAGCTACAAGGGGTCAAAGGGGCCAAAAATGCAATTTTTCTAAATGTGTGAAATTTTTATTTTTCATTGGATTGCGATGGGATTTTTTTCTTTGGATTCCTCTTGATCTAAGCTTTCAGTAGTATGTCAATGGATTTGGCGTTGCTCTTACCGTTTCCGAGCTACAAAGGGTCAAAGGTGCCAAAATTGCGATTTTTCTAAATATGTCAAATCTTTATATTTCATCAGATTTCGATGGAATGTTTTTCTTTGGATTTCTATGGATGTAAAGCTTTAGTTGATAGTAACATATTGTGCATAGCTCTAACGGTTTTTTTTATCAATAAGTGATCAAAAGGGTTGATTTTTTTCCCTGGTTTGTTTCCAGCTAATAACTGTGTCAAGCTCTTTACTGTGTCCACATTCACTTTGAACTACTTTTGTTGAAATTTCAGTGGTCGACATGCTGCGGTCGTATCATGCTGTGCTCGGCGTAGCCCTTTATTAATATCTAAAATGTATGCTTATTTCTGATATTAAGAATTTATTTATCAATACTTAAAATTCATTCATCAATATTCATACTTCATTCATCAATAATAATACTTCATTTATCAATATTTATACTTCCTTTATCAATATTTATACTTTAGTTATTAATATCTGCAAATCATTTACAAATATATATAATTCATTTATTAATATTAATAATTCATTTATTCAGATTTGTAATTTAGAATAATAATAATAATTTTTCCCATTAGTTAATGAATTATGAATATTGATATTTGAATTATGAATATTTATAAATGAATTGTTTTAATTATAAATTGTTTACATTAATTAATCACGTATTTTTGTCCAATTTGGCCTGCCATAAACATACTAGTATATAACAATCTCTTATAAAAGACTTTTGTTCCTAGGGACCTGTAGGATCAATTAATCCGTATGTTATAGCATCTATATCCAAATTTCAGATATATATCCGGCCACCCAATTGCCACTCTATACATTCGAAGACAATTTGAATATCAAAACTTATGTAACATTTCACTTATGTTGAACTATGTGCTGTACTATCGCTTAGACGTACATTCTTAGTCCTCGAAAAAAATAAAAAACTTTGTAAAAGGATAATCTATATAGTTCAAAGACTTATGCAAGTATGATTTATATCACAGAAGCACTTTTGAATATTATTCACGTTAATTGGTTTCGGTTTGGGTTTCCGTTTATGGTGAAAATGTCTATTAAGAGATCTTCAGAACGATTTACGTCTTGAAAGTGGAGAATATTGAAACAAAATTGCACAACAAAAAGTGCAAATACACAAAATGTAATATTGGATGAAAAACATAACTGAAAGACATTTATTTTTAACATACACATATATTTATAAATTACTGGTAACGCAGTGTGAATACATTTTACAAAGTATTTGTGTTTAACATGACTACTAACGGAAAAATGAACAAATGCAAATTTATATCTTCAGGTTTTCAAGTAAAAAAGTAATTCTTGCACATTGATCTAAAAAATATTGGATTTTATTGATTAGTATGTTGTATCTTTATTTCAGACCTCTGACAAGGCTGTGTTTCTCTCTGGTCTTGATATAACGATAATTGAAAGCATATTTGAGGTATTTAATTTCATTGGTCAAATACAGCTTTGTCATAAATGCAGTTAATTTTTTACCAAAAACATATATGATTGAATAGCCGAACATGTTTGATGATATAATGTTGTGTAATTGGAACTATGCAATTATCAGAAAAGAACATTAGAAAACAAATCAACATTCCAATGAACGATTAAGACAATAAAGTAACCAAACTATTAAGTGAGAGAAGCAAGAAAAATGAAACAAAAACACTAATGTCTTCGAATGTTTCCGGTGACATACTATGTATTAAAAAATAAGTATATAAATCTGTTGTTACTTAGCAAAATCTAACGGGTGTTGGGATTGGAAAATACCAAGTATAGATTACAACGAATCCATTGTTTTTACCGGACATTGCAACTGTAACTAACTTATGCCTTAAAAATTCAGTGCACGATTTAGTTGCTCAGGGAAAACTAAAATTCGACGCCACTCACATATTGTCCATTCTTGGTAATACAGATAAACTTAGAAACCTGACACTTGTAATGTCTTCTTGAATGAAAGTGTTCTTGCACATGACATCCGTGTTAAAATAAAGCTAGTTGTAATATTATCCATTGATAATGATACCGATATAACGATATCAATAAAGAAAATACATTTGATAGGAAAGACACAATGATGTTCATTTCAAATTGTCTTGTGCACCTTGGCGTGACAACCATTTATTTTGTAACTGAAGAATTTGTGTTTGTTTACTACAAGATATTATTTCCGCATTTAAAACATAAATGTGAGAAGAAAAGAATATAATATAAGCTAAACAAAATAAAACAATAATAAAAGAGAAATAATAAGAAGGTATACAGAGTATCCTCTTGTCTAAAGTACGACTATCTTTAAATGGCAATAGAGAATTGCAAAAGAAAAGATAATAGGAAACACTTTAAATGGCCGAACATCACAATTACATGTCACAATTCACCTGTTGTACTGGACTTCTGAATCGTGTTCATACCGGAATAAAATCTATTATTATATGATAAAAATCAAAACATCATTACATAGAAAAGTAATCACTAATTTATGAACAATGTCGAGCTAAGGGTGATTTATATTTAATCAATTGTAGCGCTTAGGTTAATTGTTTTTCGCCAATCAAAATTTAGTCAGAATTGTAATTGAGGCAAAATTATAAGTGTACACTTTAATTTTATAAATATTTTGTTTTTTTTTTATGTGGTATATATTTATTTCAATTGGTCAAGAATCCATTCATTCCGTGTAACTGGTATTTGAGACGACCGTTTCCGCCTTAAATTACACGAGAGTATCTATCTCGAAAATCCCGTATTATAAAGAATTTGTTGATAAAAAAAATCATGAAATTAATGATATTTTGACAACTATTAAATTACATGTTATATATTTTTCTGATTAATTTTTAAAATTATTTTTAGGATTTAACGCAGTTACGTCCTATCAAAGTTGTTAAATTTTGTTTCAACTGTCAAAAAAAGGTAATTAAAAGGAAAGGATTATCATTTGATGACTTACTGTGAAAGTACTATTGTTCGTGGAGTTCCAGTTTTCGTGGATTTCGTGGTTCGCTAAAGCCACGAAATTAAGTTCACAGCGAAACCCATTTTTTTCATAGAATTTATTGCATAGAATTCGGAACCACGAATTTAAGGGCCCACGAAATAGCAATATGAATGAAAACCACGAAAATTGATGTCCACGAATAAAACTACTTCCACAGTAATAAGCCTTCAAGTGATATAACCATGCATGTACGATTAGATACATTAGCAAACGAATACCAAAAAATTGCAAGAATGGACAAATCGCAAAACCTCACATATTACTGATAAAATGTCACTACAATTGTTAAATCATTTTTTGATTACACTTTTATGTTTCATGAGTTGATTTATATCTCTTTGCCCAACTTTATAGTCTTATGCAATATTGAATGTCATTGCAGAATTACCATTTTTAATGATTTAGAAATGATTAAATGTTTATATTTATAGAAACAATAAACTCATCCACGAAAAAAAAAACAAGACAATAACATATCTGCTAGTGCATGTAGCGTTGTTCGACATCTATTAATGAATTCCGCTTAAACCGTTGCTACGGGTCGTCTTGAACTTACTACATGTATGAAGTATGAGCAAAGATCATTGTTGAAGGCCTCATGGTGACTTCGGTGAAGAGCAACAATAAAAGATTTGTTCCATTGATAAATTTTACCATTTTTTTGTAGAGACTTTGATTCATGTGCATTTACTCCATATCTTTTCAATGTTTATTTATTGAACAAAACTTGCACAAGGTTCAATCGATGATGTTTTTGTACATCTCTTAGCTGCAAATTTTTATTTAATGTCAGCTTATGTCCTCGAAAACCGCTAATCAGGATTTCACTATCAATGAAGCAATATAAAATATTTGTCAATAATCTACCAGGCACTTATAAATATTAATCAATAATTATGTTCCAGGCACATATACAATTGAAATGTAAAGACACATTTTGTTTTGACTGTTTCTCTGAGATGGAGAGGTGCAGTGCATGCAAGGAATTCATTTCTGTTCTCGAAACTGAAAGACTGATGGAACGAATAGATGAGGTAACAACTATTTGTGATGCATTTTCCTCATACATCTCTTTGCAGAATGAAAATCATTAGCGCATTGCATGACGAATTTTCCCAGATCAAAATATTAACTGATAAGATACATCTATGCATGACATATCACTGATACGATAATTTGCATTTGTGTTTTAAATTCCCATTGCCCTACAAGAAGCTGACAGAGAACAAATTACCAATTAATAGGATCAAAACAGAAAAGCCAAAGGAACAAGAGGTGGATACTTGTTAGTTTTAAATATACTTGTCAACTATAAAAACCCGTAAACTTCATTATTTTTGTTATCTTAATAGGGTCGATCGGTCACTCTTGAACAACAATTTGTAATATTGTCTCAATTTGTGCTTTTTAAATTTTGTTTTTATTCATTTTCATATATATGCATGTATATATATATTTTTTAGTTCCCGTTTTGTATGACAGACTATTTAAAAAGAGTAATGAAAAATAGTAGAAAAATGCAAGGAAACGGGGGTGTGTCAAAGAGACAACGACCCAAAGTAGTTCATTCCATTTAAACATATAAACACAGTATTTACGATAATCCTTCCAAGAAAAACACTTTTAAAAAACTAATGTAGGAATATAGTAATCGTATATATAGGTTTGTGTAAGTTTTTGCATATTGAGATTGGCTTGTGACGAATGACAAATAGATTTTTGTGACTGCACTGAATGTAAATTGACGTCCAGGAAGTCAAATTAAAACAGCTATTCTGAAATAGAAATCTTTACAATATTGTTTTGCGAAAAAAACCGACAAATATAGTAGACATTTTGACCATAAAATTACGCGACATCACGAGAACGCTTGAAGTGTGAAATTCAAACATAGGACATGATAAAAAAAAAAAAAACATTTAATAGAAAAAATAGCCTTAAAAGAAATTTCAAGTTGGTTGAAAGATTATCGATAGTGAAATTTCAGGGCAAAATATGTATTGTCCATGGTGAATATCGAAATTTGCCCTAAAGGCTAATAACCTGATAGGACTTTCGTCTTGTACTGGTATTTGATTTTCATAAATGTACACGTTTCACTTAAATATGTGATAACACGAGAACTTAAAAAGTATCGGGTCGTCGAGACAGACATGACAATGCAGTACAAGTAAGAAAAATGATTAGAGTCTGAAAGATTACACAACGATACCTACAAAGACAAAAATATATATACAATGTATTGCTAATAATTAAATAAACAATTTGTAGATATACTAACGGAAAAAAAAGAAACTGTGCAATGGTAAAATCGCAATATTTTTATTATTACACTGAGTATTGTTACGCTATTTTGCATAGTCGTTTCTTAACACATACCCCAGCAATACTGATTTGTTTCGGGATTTTTATTGATTTTTTTCGGGCGTTCGAAAGATTTCCGTATTTTCGCACAAGAAAAAGTCCTAAGGGAGACATTTTTTAACAATTTCATCACTTCTAGAACCACAAAAGATCTTATTTCCGGTCATAAACACATAAAGTGAACACACAAATAGCGGACTTCCTGATATTCGCAGTATGTGTCAGGCATCCAAGATTTCTTCAAGAATGCTGCCTGGTTTTGGGACCACACAACTTAAATTGTTTGCAGACCCGCATCCGGAGTAAGGGATTAGCTAAAAACATCCAGTATTTGTCTTGAAACAAGGTCAGCATTTGACCTTTCAATACAATTGGGGCTTAACACAAGTTTTAAACACTTTCCCTGACAACATGAACAACCCAATTGCAAAATGTGCTAAATGTTTCTGTTGAAATTTCATCAGGTGCAGATTTATGGCGCTAAAAAGGCGGAAATTCGCATCGATGGGCCCTTCTGTTACTCTACCGAAAGTGAGTTTACAGTTGCCCGCGATCTTTGAAAAGACGTCTCACTTGTCTCTCTGAACGTTAACTTCATTCGTTGGTCAATGAATTGCCAAAAACAGCCATAACACTGCTTGCCATGTTGGCTCCTGATTTTCGGCAATAAGTGTTGTGATTGGTCATCTCAACATCATTTCAGCGGTAAAAGTTTTAGTGGTCATTTCGTTGTAGAGAAGTTGCCTTCAAGTTTTAATATCATAGGTTTTGGTTTAATGTGATATTCTTTTTAAATTTTGTGGCATTTGGAATCAGTGCACAGTTTCTTTTTTCCATTAGTATATTTGAAGTCCACAGGAATGGTGATCATCTCTTACCATTTTAAGAGGTTTAGATTCCCAACTTTCTATCATATATATTCTTATGACTTTACTCGTAGGAAGATAAATTGGTTGGATGGAATTTCCAAGTCTGGTTTGATTATCTTTAAAACATATATATGTACAAATAAATTAATACAGTTAATCAATTGCTACAAACGTGAACTCCACAGTTGATAGCAAAAACATTGCTTCAGACTTTATATTGTTAGTTGTATAATGTTTAAAGTCTTATTATAACTATGTATTCAAGAATTTGTTTTTTAATGTCGACAATCCGGTTCGATAGAAGAGTTGAATGACGAAAATCTCAATAAAAAAAACGATTCCAAATTGGAAAGCATCATTGGCAGAGGATTAAATTCAGTAAAAATGTGACATGTTATTTTCTTGATATTTCTTGTTTAAATCGGCATGAAAAGGCTTTCCTTGCATTTTCCTTACTTTAATTTTGAATAGTTTGTTTTTTTATATTGAAAAAGGTATACAAGCTAATGTTATGTAAAGAGACTTTTCAAAACTCTTGAATCGATAAATGAAAAGAGAAGTGTGTGTTACCAGACAAAATATTTCAACTCTGAGTCAAACGTTTGACGCATACCTAAAATTATCTCCTTCTTACATCATTTAATAGAATAAGATTCTATTTAAAGGGTGTGTGTTAAGAGTAAATTGGTATGTATAGTATATATAACCATATGCATAAAGGCCTACAGTCCTTGTATCAGTAGCCGTTACTTATTGACGGATTGTTGACTGATTGATGACGGATTTTTGACTGATTGATGACTGATTTTTCACCGATCGATGACGGATCCATGAATAACGGATGTGTACGTATTTTACGGATAGTAAACGTATTTTACGGATGTAAACGTATTTTACTGATCGCATCCGTCAATTTCGTGTTGTATCAATCAGTAAATCACGTATGACGGATACGTAAATATTTGGAATTTTAAGGCAAAACGAATAAACATAATATTATTCTCGTGTGTTTCCAGGTTGTTAGATACATATTTTTGGAATATAAAGAAACAGTTTGATTAAATTACGAATGTTGTATTTTGTTTCAATTCAAATCGTTTACATGTATTTGTGAATGAGAACTGGGTATCTAAACTGCGTAATACAAAGTCTGCGTTTTAGACTCAATCTTTGCAAATTTTATTCATCATATTCTTTCAAAGGAGTTTTATATTTTGCACAACATAATCTTAATGAATTTTGACATTTAAGTCTTGAAAAGTTCGGTTTTTAGTGTGCAGTTTAACCTCTGTCTATAAAAATTACCAAAACAATTGAAATATTTTTAAAATTTTATTTATCATATCCTTTCGAAGGAGTTTTATCTTTTGCGAAACACAATTTTAATGAATTTAAACATATTTAGGGCTTGAAAAGTTAGATTTTTAGAGTGCAGTTTAAACTCTGTCTATAAAAATGACCAAAACAATTTAAATATTTTGAAAATTTTATTCATCATATTCTTTTGAAGGAGTTTTATCTTTTACAATTTAAAGATTTTTACTCTGCAGTTTAAACGCTGTCTATAAACATAACCAAAACTATTTAAATATTTTGAAAATTTTATTCATCATATCCTTTAGAAGAAGTTTTATCTTTTGCAAAACATAATTTCAACAAATTTCAGCATATTGAAGTTTGAAAAGTTAGATTTTAGTGTGCAGTTTAACCTCTGTCTATAAAAATAATAAAAACAATTTAAATGTTTTGAAAATATTATTCATCGTATCCTTTCGAAGGAGTTTTATCTTTTGCAAAACACAATTTTAATGAATTTTAACATATTTAAGGCTTGAAAAGTTAGATTTTTAGAGTGCAGTTTAAACTCTGTCTATAAAAATGACCAAAACAATTTAAATATTTTGAAAATTTTATTCATCATATTCTTTTGAAGGAGTTTTATCTTTTGCGAAACTTAATTTCAACAAATTTCAGCATATTTAAGCTTGAAAAGTTAGATTTTCAGTCTGCGGTTTAAACTCAGTCTGTAGAAATGACCAAAACAATTTAAATATTTTGAAAATTCTATTCATCATATCCTTTTGAAGGAATTTTAATATTTTGCGAAGCACAATTTTAATGAATTTAAGCATTCTTTTAGGTTGAAAGATCATATTTTTGGTGTGTGGTTTAAACTCAATCTTTAAAATTGACCAAAAGAATTCAGTTTTTTGAAAAATTTACTCTATGCAATCCTTTCGCAGGAGTTTTTTCTTTTGCGAAACACAATTTTAATAAATTTTAGCATATTTAAGGGTTGTAAAGTTAGATGCATAATGTGCAGTTTAAACTCAGTCTATTAAAATTACCAAAACAATTTAAATTTTTTGAAAATTTTATTCATCATATCCTTTTGAAGGAGTTTTTTATTTTGTGAAACACAATTTTAATGAATTTTAACATATTTAAGGCTTGAAAAGTTAGATTGTTAGAGTGCAGTTTAAACTCTGTCTATAAAAATGACCAAAACAATTTAAATATTTTGAAAATATTATTCATCATATCCCGAAGGAGTTTTATCTTTTGCGAAACACACCTTTAATGAATATTAACATATTTAAGGCTTGAAAAGTTCGATTTTTAGAGTGTGGTTTAAACTCTGTCTATAAAAATAACCAAAACAATTTAAATTTTTTGAAAATTTTCTTTATCATATCCTTTCGAAGGAGTTTTATCTTTTGCGAAACACAATTTTAATGAATTTTAACATATCTAAGGCTTAAAAAGTTAGATTTTTAGAGTGCGGTTTAAACTCTGTCTATAAAAATGACCAAAACAATTTAAATATTTTGAATATTTTATTCATCATATTCTTTTGAAGGAGTTTTATCTTTTGCGAAACTTAATTTCAACAAATTTCAGCATATTTAAGCTTGAAAAGTTAGATTTTCAGTCTGCGGTTTAAACTCAGTCTGTAGAAATGACCAAAACAATTAAAATATTTTGAAAATTCTATTCATCATATCCTTTTGAAGGAATTTTAATATTTTGCGAAGCACAATTTTAATGAATTTAAGCATTCTTTTAGGTTGAAAGATCATATTTTTGGTGTGCGGTTTAAACTCAATCTTTAAAAATGACCAAAACAATTCAGTTTTTTGAAAATTTTACTCTATGCAATCCTTTCGCAGGAGTTTTTTCTTTTGCAAAACACAATTTTAATAAATTTTAGCATATATAAGGGTTGTAAAGTTAGATGCATAATCTGCAGTTTAAACTGAGTCTATTAAAATTACCAAAACAATTTAAATTTTTTGAAAATTTTATTCATCATATCCTTTCGAAGGAGTTTTTTATTTTGCGAAACACAATTTTAATGAATTTTAACATATTTAAGGCTTGAAAAGTTAGATTGTTAGAGTGCGGTTTAAACTCTGTCTATAAAAATGACCAAAACAATTTAAATATTTTGAAAATATTATTCATCATATCCTTTCGAAGGAGTTTTATCTTTTGCGAAACACACCTTTAATGAATATTAACATATTTAAGGCTTGAAAAGTTCGATTTTTAGAGTGCGGTTTAAACTCTGTCTATAAAAATTACCAAAACAATTTAAACGTTTGGAAAATTTTCTTTATCATATCCTTTCGAAGGAGTTTTATCTTTTGCGAAACACAATTTTAATGAATTTTAACATATCTAAGGCTTGAAAAGGTAGATTTTTAGAGTGCGGTTTAAACTCTGTCTATAAAAATGACCAAAACAATTTAAATATTTTGAAAATATCATTCATCATATCCTTTAGAAGGAGTTTTATCTTTTGCCAAACACACCTTTAATGAATTTTAACATATTTAAGTCTTGAAAAGTTAGATTTTTAGAGTGCAGTTTAAACTCTTTCTATAAAAATAACCAAAACAATTTAAATGTTTTGAAAATTTTATTCATCATCTCCTTTCGAAGGCTTGAAAAGTTAGATTTTTAGTGTGTGGTTTAAGCTCTGTCTATAGCATTGACCAAAACAATTTAAATTTTTTGAAAATTTTATTCATCATATTCCTTTCGAAAGATTTTTTTATTTCAAGAATCCAGGGACTATACATTACAATGTAATGTCAGAGACATATAATTAAAATGTAAATAAATATATGTCTCTGGTAATGTATAGTCCCTGATGAATCATAATTTAAATAAATTTTAGCATATTCAGTGTTTGAAAAGAAGGATTTCCCAATCTTTCCTGTATGAATGCGTCAAATCATTTGTTTTGTTTTGTTTCGTTTGTTTGTTTTTTTGTTTTTTTTACATTCAGTGTTTGTTTCGCTCTTATTTGCATTCCTGTTATTGTCTAGAAATTAACGTTTAACCAGTTGTATAAATTATTTTAATATATATTTTTTTTTAATTTGTCTATTTTCGACGATTGGTCAAATCAGATGTGCCTCCAAATTTTAATGCATTCGAACAAACTGTATTACTAGTATATACTGTGCATTTCCTCCGTCTAAGCAGAAACATCAAGTAAATATAACATTAACCTTAACGTACGGATTAAATATACCTAGGGTGTTATAATAATTTCTTTTATATATATTTCAATTCTAAATTCATTTTTGTGATGAAACGAAATTATCATTTCGCAAAATGTATTAACTTAAAAGATGACGTAAGGCTATCGATCAGTCATTTACGGATAGGACCGATCAATCATCCGTCAGTCACGTAATATACGTATTGCATCGGTCAAATACGTGAATTACTTTTCCTATCCGTCAGACTTTGACGGATTGTTGACTGATCGATCACTGATCGATGACTGATCGTTGACGGCTGACGGATCGCTTAATGATCGCTCTTTGTATGCACGTTTTCGTTTTAATGATTTTATATCCGCCAAGCCGTCTTGAGCTATATCGTGTGTCTCTTTTCAGGTTTTGTAGGCTGATAATGATTTAGCGATTCTTAGATTTAGATATAATCATGTTATATCCATTGTAAAGAAACAACGGAAATAGAGAAATAGAATACTGAAGGAACAAAAGATTGGTAATTACAAATATCGAAGTCAAAGGTCATAGCCAAAACCAGAACGCAGAAAACCAATGACGTTAGACAGCCACAAAACGCAGAACTAAAAACACAACTATCAAAACAAAGCACTCACAATGTGAAATCCAATGAAACTGAGAATGACATTAGGTGCTCCTGAAGGGCAAGCCAAAGGTTGTACAAATCCCTGACTTTGCAACTTTGGGTGCTATAAAAAAATCCATGTACAAACTATATGCTCGACAGTAACGAAGTAACGAATCAGATGTTAAATGTACACTCCAAAGGCTGGAGAGGTAGGTATGATTCTGCTTAGAAAAGGAAAGTTCACAATAGGAAAATTATAATCATCACGCCTGTCATATAGCTTAGATTTCAAACATCCATCTTCGTAAATATACAATAAAGGATCTAGATACGAGGCTGAAGTAGGTATATCAGTAGGATCTTTAATTTCTAGTTCATTGAGATAGATCTGATGTAAATATTCCATTGGATTATTGACAGGAAAAATACCCTCTGTGAGGTGGAAGCTGGAATTGAAGATCTTGGCTAAATGTTTTTGTTTTCTCTGGGTAATCATTTGTAAAAACTTGGCTTCATACGAGTAAAGGCTAAGGTCAGCTTAAAGTATCGCACAGTTAGTTCCCATAGTAAACCCTATTGTCTGTTTGAACGCGTCCTCCAAATTCGACAAAAATGTACTTTTGATAAAAAATTATAACATCTTGATTACGTCAGTCTAAATATAATTATAGCGCAAATTAAAGCCTCAAGAATCTGGTAAGGGTTTCATTGAAAACAAAACTACGTTTTGAACTGTTCTTTCTTACGTTTTCAGTTTTCTAGTTTCAGGTCATATTTAGTCAAACTGCAAGTGAACCTTCGACACATGCAAATGAAGCAGACCATAGACATACTTCTGACCATACTGACAAAACTGAACACCAGCCTTCCAAAGGTAATACTAAATTGACTACAATAATTAGTGTAAAGTACTTTAATTAAATTAATTAGTTCCATAATTAAGGTAGAACGGAAAAGCTAATTTTCTGAATATTGATTTAAATGCAAATTATCTTCCTTAGTTAGCCTTTCCGAGATGAGACCACACAATCCTTTCATCTGTTAATGATTCAACAACAACAAACGTGACGATAATACATTGTAACCATTATTCATTATATACCTATGCTATTTCAGGTTTTGATACTAGTATTATGTATTTTTCAAACTGATTGCACATCACAACCAAACTAAACTAACCGTCATTTGGCTATACACTCAAACAAAAAATAGCCATCTCTGTCCATCAGATGTTACATTCTTAAATGCTCTTAAGAGATGCATGATGATGTGAATAACAACGTCTCTAAGCAAATTCATAAAACGTACCAGAACTTTAATCTATGTGATACCATATCTATCACATACCATTCAAACAGACATCCAATCATCTTCACATTTTACAACTACCTTACATATTTAGTCACAGTTGTATTGTATTATAAAATGAATAAGAAATGGACTTTGAGTCAAGGGAAATTTGACAATGTTATGAGAATGTTTACAATTCCGACACTTGCTTTCCTTATCGTTTCAGAAAGAATCGGTATAAGTCTGAAAAGCATTGTTAATATAAGTTTTACACATGGAAGCAAAACTTCCTAAAGGCTTAATTAACTCAATGGCATCGTCGATGTTGACAAAAGAGAGAGAACATTTTTTTTCTTTATTTATCATCTCATTATCACTTATATTATCAGAATCATCATGAGCTGACGATATATCAGCTATAAGTCTGTATTAACTTGAGTATTTACCGAACGCAACGTCTATATGACTAATTCCATAATCATGAAACAGTAAACTAACAAAAGACCCTTTTAGAATAAGAAATGAAGGAATATGGAGAAAAAATCTGTACCGTGAACAAAGCTCTAGAACAACGCTTTTATTATTGTTCTTCATCTTCAAATCATTTGAAGAAACCTTTATTTCATTCACTCTCTCTGAATGCATCTACTACAGTCTACTAATTAGTTACTCATCGCTGAACGAAGATTTCTGCAAATTTTTATATGAACGTCTATGTCTAAAATCATAGTGTCAAAACCTAGGCCGTCACATAAATAATTTACAAATTCCCTATCGGGATGACTTGATTTTTCTCTCAGTACTTGTTGCCTAACAGATGTATACATGGCGGGAAACGTATAATTATTTGAGACACTAACTTTTAGATTCTAGATTATTTGGCTTAACATTGTTATTTGGCTTAACATTGATATTAATAGTTTAAACATGGTAACTACTTCTCTTCCGCAGCAGTTACATAAACCGTGTTAAGAAGAGTTACATAAAGCACATATGTGGGGTTATACGCGAATAAATGAGAAGTATTTCCTGTCATTAAATTTATAACAGACTTCCCTATCATTTACTATGAAACGTTTTCTGCCATACCTGTCGACGTCTTTATTAGCAGTCGCGTTCCCTGTCGCAACTGCGCCTTCAAAACATCAAACGAGCTCTGAATTAATTTCTGACAAAACGCACTACTATGCATTGTTAATCAAAAAATTGACCCTTACATTGTGTCTGGTGGAAAGTGTCAACTTAAGGGATGAGTAATGAAGAGAGATTCAGAGATTCACATCTTAACCTTCCCAAATATGTTTTTATGTTTTCTTAAAGCTACAGCTACATGTAGAATGCATCCAACAGGTTCCCCCGAATTTAAACGTGAAAATCTATATCCACCGATTTGATGACTGGAGCTGTTACTAGAGTCAGTTCTCATAGATGCATATGCCGTTGATGGCGAATTCTTATTTTAATTTTCCTGTGGGGAATTTGACGTAGTCTTTTTATCCCCAACACATCGCCAAACAGTTTGCTAAAGACTAAATACGATTTGTTAGGTTGTCAATACACTCTTGTAACAAAATGGATATGCACTATTTGCACTATATGCACTATTTACTGTTTGCATATGTTATGACTATCAATAACAAAAATTGTGTTATGCACTGACTGTATAAGGTGTCGTATCTTTTCAGTTCAGGAAATAAAAGTAAGTATTTTAAAGAGATTTTCCATTTAATGTAAAAGGATCTTTATATATTAAATTTTAATGATAATTAAAATAATGCCAACGTAGACTTATGTTCCGAAACTAGGTTTTATTTGGATTTTGCTCTCTATATATGCGTCACCAGTACTTTGTAAATGTTCTGTACCCTCCTTGATTTTGAAAACTCAAATCCAGCTTGCCCAATATATCTGTCAAAGTGTAGAATATGTTTTTGTTTTTTTTTATGTTTTTATCTTATGTATATGTCGACTGATTTTCAATAACAGCTGTTCAAAGTACATGTATTATGATGCTTCACTTGATAACTCATTTGTTTTTTCTGTACGCTATGAAGTTGATCCGTTAATTACTTTTTATATCTGTAAAGGAAATAAGGTCCACTGTTATGTGAATGTTTTTAGTTACATGTATTATGCGACTAATTTGTCTAAACAGGGTGTAAAGAACATTGGCATGACCTGCTATGCAAACAGTATATTTCAAGTAAGTGGAGTAAACTTGAAGATATTGATGGAACTCTAAATGATGCTAATGTAAAAGATAGATGAAAGAATAGAATAAGTCATGAAAGCATACTTAATTGCACCTTAGAAAAGAATCACATCCCATGTTGGCCTATATAAAAATATTTCATGTACTATCATTTGAAAATTTATAAAAAAAATATTTATATTTATAGCATAGCAGTCATAAACCTAAATAATATTTAATGGGTTCAAAACAACACAATAGGATGAAACGAGTGTCAGAACTTGATGATTAGCAGGAGTATAATCTATAGCGTTGTTTGACATAAGTCACAATTTTATTGATTTTCTTCAGGGTCGATGAGTTACAATTCTTTTCACAATATACGAGGAGTTTTGTTGCAACTTAATTTTGAATTTCTTTTTTTCATTATTCATTACCACTGGGCCGATGCCACTGCTGGTGGACTGTAAGTCCCCGAAGGTATTCACCAACCCAGTAGCCAGTACTTCGGTGCTGACCGGAAAGCCGATTTTATTTGAAAACATGCAATATCTAAATTAAAGAAAATTTGTAAAAACCTAAGGAGTATCTCCCTCTCGCATAGCTTTGTCCTTAGCTGATTTTGGCTTTCCTTTTGGACCCTATTGGTTGTTTGTTTTCTGTCGGCTTTTGCACGTATTTCGGTTTATGGGTTTGCATTTTTTTCGATTTAATCTGCACTGAAGAGACATAAGTTGTCGAAAAATTGGTAATCAAATGCAACAAATGGGATTTGTCGTGACACCCTCTCCAGTATAAAATTTAAGACGGAAAGTTATTTTAAAGGTATTCAAAATAAACAATTTCATCTCGCTCTTCGAAATGTCGTCGCAATATCGTGAATAAAGTACAAACAAACAAAAAACACACAAAATACCGAAGTTACTATGGATTTAGTTTATATGTATTGCCCTGCATGATTTTACCCTTTATTTGTTTGATTATTGTTTGCCTCGCCTGTGCTTTGGTAAAGTTATATTTACGGACATTAAACAAGCTTTCTTTATATTGGTTCTAATCTTGACGTAAAAGGCTGTCAAAAACCGAATCTGAAGCCAAAGTAATACTACACCGTGAATAACAGCACAATTATATATATTTCTGCGGGAAGCAGTCGTCATTTGAAACCATCGGTCCGATTTATGTAGCAGTAAAACAATTTTTCGTCTGTTCTTCTATAGACATTGTTATGATGTAACCTTCATTTAAAAAAAAATAAATATCAAATAAGAACCTTTGCCATTTTTTATTTAAAAATAATATTTGTTTGATTTATTTAGACTCCGCGGAAGAATAACTACCGATGAAATTATGCACTTTTGGAAAAATTGCCAAATTATCACACAACCAATTAAATGAATTACATTGCGATATGTCTCGTGCACATAACGTATAGAAAATCTTTCTTAAAGTAATACTCATATGAAAGAAATTCTATTACCAACTAAATTTCCCAACATAAAAAAACAGAAATAATATGCAAGACTCGTCATACTGGCGTAGAAAACTATATTTACATTGTGCGATATGGTTTAGATAATATATGTATGACGTTGTGATTGAAGTAATACATAATGGGAGTAAAAACAAAATTACCGAACAGAATTGTCAAGATTCAAAGTCCATGAGACAAAAAGACAACTCAGGTGGAAACCACCGGAAAAATTGTCGACCGCGATGGTTCTTACTTGGTTCAGGCATTTCAGAAGACATGGTGGGGTAAATTTGTTTTATGGCGCGCCAAGCATGTCTTTCCATTGCACTAGTACCACAACAGCAATTGCCACCGATAGGTTGTAAGACGGTTAAATGTTCGTCACATCAATCAGTAAAAATGAGGTGACATGTCTGTTGGAAGGCTGATTGGTAATTGTCATTTTCTAACCCTAAGGCAAAGCCAATTAAAATCAATGGTACATGTTACTTATCTAACTCTCAAGCAAGAATTTAAAGTTTCAATCGATTGAAACGTCAAAAGAACTAACATAAAAACAGTCACTAAAAATATTTAAAGGACTGTTAGTGAAGTTCTCGTATTGGTGCTGATATACATACACCGTACGCAGGGACGTAAGAAATGTTACTGCAATTGAATAGGAACTAAACGTTTAAAGATTTGAAATTTGAAATCGTCACGTTTGTCAAAAGGTGATCCATCTTTGTCAATTTCGAGGCCTTCAATAATATTGTGATACTAGCTTTTCAAGAAGTGGTGAAAATAAAATGTGGATATTACAAAACTCTGAAGATCTGCTTGACATCTTAAAAACGAGATCATTATCGCACTGTAATAGCATTAAACTTTTGACTTCTCCATACTTTATAATACCATTCCTCATGAACTAAAATCTCGGCTGAAAGATTTAATGCATAGATGATTCCCCCATAAGAACGGCGAACGTAGATATAAGTATATTGTTATAGGCAAAGAACAAGCAAAATTTGTGAAATACCACTCAGAATCACAGAAAAAATATACAGAGGAAGAAGTGATTTAAACGTTAGAGTTTCTGATTGACAATATATTTGTCCATTTTGGAAAACTTCTTTTTCAGCAAACTATCGGAATGCCAATGGGCACAAACTGTGCACTTCTTTTAGCCGGTCTATTTCGATCTTATCTATCCAAAAGAGCTCAAAATTAAGGATACTACAATTACCTCCACATGTTCTTCATTCCTTGACCTTCATCTTGAAATTAGCAACAGAGGTACACTACAAACAAGGCTGTATGACAAACTAGATAATTTGTCTTTCCAATAGTCAACTTCCTTTTCCTTTCTAGCAACATTATTAAAGCGCCAGCATAGGGAGTTTACATCTCCAAACCAAAGAATGTCCTTTACAAAGTTCTCATCCGATGAAAAACATGGCCGCCAGCTAGGAACATAGTTTAACATTGGACCCTATGGGGAAATACACATTTTCATCTTTTCCTCTGAAACGACTGAAGCTAATTCAACTAAACTTTACAGGAATGATGTGCTAAGAGTCCATAAAAAGATTGCTTATTTTGTTCCCATCCGATTAAATATGGCCGCCAGTACGGAACATAGTTTAACACTGGACCCTATGGGGAAATGCAGATTTTCATCTTCTCTGATATTCAACCAAACTTTACAGGAATGATGTATGGAGGGTCCTTTACAAAAAATGCTCATTTAGTTTCGATCTGATAAAAACCATGACCGGCAAGGTGGAACTTTGTTTTAACATTGGACCCTATGGGGTAAATCACATTTTCATCTTCTCCTCTGAAACCCCTGAAGCAAATTCAACCAAACTTTACAGGAATGATGTACTGAAGGTCCTTAACAAAGATTGCTCATTATGTTCCAATGAGAAAAACCATAACCGCCAGCACCATGCAAATTTTAACAATCAATTGACCATATTGAAAAATCACATTTTTATATTTTTCTCTGAAACCACTGTAGCAAATTAAAGCAAATTTTACAGTAATCATGTACTAAAGGTTCGCAACAAAGATTGCTCAGTTTGTTCCGATCCGACGAAAACATAGCCGCCAGGGCGGAACTTAGGTTTAATATTGGACCCTATGGGAAAATCACATCATTAGGTCAACTGACCCAAAGGGTCAGTGTGAGCTATTGCCATAACTTGGCATCCATCGTGGTCCGTCGTCCGTCGTCTGTCGTCCGTCAGTAAACTTTTTACATTTTTACCATCTCCACAGAAACAACTGTACCAATTTGAACCAAACTTTACAGGTATGAGGTATGGCAGGTCCTTAGTTTGCCGAAATTTTCCGATTCGCCAAAAAAAACATGGCCGGCAGTGCAGGGCATAGTGTAACATTGGACCTTATTGGAAAAACATATATTGGCTAACTCCTCTGAAGCTACTGAAGCTATTGAATCAAGCCTTACATGAATGATGTATGGAAAGTCCTTTACTAAGATTACCATGGCCGCCAGTGCAGGGCATAGTGTAACATTGGACCTTATTGGAAAAAGCATATATTGGCTAACTCCTCTGAAGCTACTGAAGCTATTGAACCAAGCCTTACATGAATGATGTATGGAAAGTCCTTTACTAAGATTACCTTAATTTATCCGATCCGCAAAAAAATATGACTTCCAGCGCAGAACATAGTTTAACATTTGACCCTATTTGAAAAGCATATATTTGCTATCTCCTCTGAACCTACTGAAGCAAATTGAACCAAACTTTACAGGAATTATACATGTATATGAATTGTCCTTTATGTAGATTGAAGAAATTTTTCAATCCGCTGCAAAACATGGCCGCCAGCGCAGAACATACTTTAACATGGGACCGTATGGGAAAAGCA
>MJUU01006953.1:48033-78207 GCA_002080025.1 Modiolus philippinarum
CAACAATTATTGCTCCTGGACATGTAATGATATGTTTAAGGTACTGAATCTCTTGCTAGACAACATTTATGTTCGTTTCGGCACCATTGTTTATCATCAGGTCATTGGAATCCCTATGGGTACTAATTGTGCACCTCTCATTGCAGATCTTTTTTTTTTGTTTTGTTACGAACGGGAATTCACGAAAAAACTACAAAATGGAACTGTACTAAATAGTGATAAAATTATTTCTATTTTTAATGATAATAGCAGGTATATTGACGATATCCTTACTATTGANTTTCTTGACGGCGACGTTCCCCTAGCTCCATCCTACGGGGTGTATATATCGCAACTTGTACGATTCGCTCGCATTTGTTCCACCCTTGATGATTTTAATGAGCGTAACCTTACTCTCACATCCAAACTTGCACAACAAGGTTACAGACTTCATAAATTATTTAATACTTTAAAGAAGTTTTACAGAAGATATGAACATTTGATATCTAGATATGACATGACTCGCAAACAGCTAATTACAAATGGCATTTCTCATCCTCGATTTTATGAAAACGTTGTTAAAAATGTCAAAAACTGATAAATAATCCAGAAAAACTGGGACGTAACTTACATTCTTTACGTAATAGTGGATATCGACGAGATATTCTGAACAAATCCGTTAAATTGGGTTTGGATTCCAGTGACCTGAAGACTGTACATATATACTGGCCTCTCACTGATAATACATGAAGACTCTTTACCAAACCCTTCGGGGAGTTTTGAGTTTGATTTTTCTTCCGTAGTGCGACAGTGTTTTACCAGCAGACTACATTCCTTGGGCTAGCCGGCAGTTTAGCGGCGAGCACTCTTTGACCCTTCTTTCAAAATTACGTTTTGTCATATGCTTTTTCTGTTCCAAGATAGTGGTCACTGAGTTAGTAGTCTACCAGCATTGGGTTTTATTCGCATGTTTATGATACTATAGGGAAACGGGATAGAGAAAGGGGAGGTTTGGGTAACCATAAACCGGTTTAACCCTACCACTGGCTTTTGCTAGTGCCGGTACCAAGTCCGGCTATCCCAAAGTCCTATCGTTATTTATGTTTGTCTCTTGTTTTCATTTAAGACTTTTTTTTTGTGAAGTTAGCTTGTAAATTGTGGCATTTGATTGTAGTTCCTGGCCATTGTATTTAGATCATATTGGTTATTTGTTCTCTATCATTTTTTACATAACTTTGAGTTTATGGTCTTCCAAACGTTTAGATTTTATCTGCACGGATGAGACATAAGTTGTCGAAATGCGCATCTGCAGAAATTAAATTCACAGTAACTTCGGTATTTAGTTATTTGTAAACAAAAGAACGAAACTTTGGCCTGCTCTCTTTATATAGCAATATTTTTTACTAGATTTGTGTTTTTTTTTAATTTTCTTGGATCTGTAGGATGTTGCCATCACATTGATATCTAGTGTTTATCTCAGTTGCATAAATAATAACTGACTTATAAATCTTTACTTGGGGTAAATACGTTTTATACGACCGTAACAATTTGAGGTCATATAATGATATGGAGTTGTCGTCGTCTGTAGAAAATTTTGTTTTCGGTGAATAATTTAAGTTCGAGTTTATCCTTAAGAAATTTTAACATAATGTTTCCTGACACAAAAGAAAGGCTTGGATTGGTTTTGGTTATGAAAAGGGACCAAAAAGGGACAATTTCGGGTTTTTTATATAAATTACAAAATAAAAAACAAAAATGTAATTTGATACAGATATATCAAGTGACATTTTTGTTTTGAAGATGTATCTACTTCGTCCGATGAAAACTGCTGTGTAGGCGAAATATAATGCAAAAATTTTGTTCAAAATCCAACTCATCACAATAAATTACTTTTTATAAACACGGTAGGCAGTGACTATCAAATAGATACGTCTTATTTAATTGTTTTATATTTCTAGATTCTTGGGCAAACTCCAAACTTTTTGAGCAAACTATCAGATGCTTACATAAATGCAGGCAGTGCGCAGCAGGTGAGTCAGCTTATGAGTCATTTCTTTTTTTGTTCAAGTATAATTATAACTAATGATAGCGTCAAATTTGTAAAAATGTATTTAAGAGGTTTTAAAAACCCCCATTTCGGGGTATACATTTTTTAATAAATGAATAAATAACTTTATCAGTTAATAAAAAAGAATATACCAGTAATACAAATATGAGACAACTTGCCTTGGTTATTACAATTTCGTAAAATGACTTCCATTGAGGTTAATATAGTGATCTATAATTCCAAAATTAATAATATTCACCGATGCTTCACCCGAGGTAAATATAATTTCACTTGGAATCCTTATATTAGCTGAAATGCAAGTCATTAATTTTTGTATTATAGGATATTTTTATATGCATTTTTTTTTATCTTGGAATTCCCACATAAAAGAAATAGAGTATCTAGTATCAGCACATCTTTTGTTCAAGAATATGACATTTCAAAAATAAAGTTTTTGACATTAAATATGCGTAAGTTGAATTTATTGTAGCGAGTTGGTTAACCAACCGTTAGAATTTCATATTTACCTGAGCTAAATATACTTCTAGCCTTTTGCTAGCTGTTTGAATCTCATGTTTAACTATGCTAAATATAGTGTTGGCACAATGTTGTTATGTTTACCTGACCTATATTTCTTGGGTGATTATAGTGTTTTGTCAAAAGTGGTTGCTAAGGCATTAGCCAGAGAAATTTAAACAGAAATATCTTTCATATAATAATCTCTTGTTTTGTTTTTTATGCCATGATGACTGTCTCTAACAGAGAAGAATTGTGCTTACCTGTATTGGGTTTTACTTGTATGTTTATTATACTATAGGGAAACGGGATAGAGAAAGGGAAGGAAGTTTTGGGTACCCATAAACCGGTTTAACCCTCCCGCAGGCTTTGCTAGTGCCGGTACCAAGTCCGGCTATCTCGAGTTCCTATCGTTGTCTATGTTTGTCTTTTGTCATTTTATTGTTTTTCTTGTTCAGTTCCCTTGTTGATTGTGGCATGTGATTGTAATGTTCGGCCATTGTAAGTGTTTCCTGTTATCCTTTCTTCATCAATTACTTTTTTAATGGAATTTTGTTTTGTTGTGCATTAGGTTTGCATTTAGTTAACAACACCGAGGATACAATAAATTGAAAAGTTATTGTCAATGTAAACATTCATTGACCTTTTATATCTTCTTTTGTCTTAAATATCTCTTTCAATTTCATTTCAGCCTATAAATAGACAAACTGAATATTATATTTACATGCTCTGTTATTGTAATTATTGTATATTGTATAAGGGAGAAAACTTTAATAAGTTGGAAAATATTGTGTCTAATCCCGATAACAATAAAGACTCGGGGTACATGTAGTCTAAATACGTAACAAAAGGATGGTATTTAGATTACCCTGATTCTTTCCCATTACTCCTGTTTACTCGTAGATGTGTTTCCTTTACATTTACATATGTTTATGTAGTAACAAAAAATTGCAACTTTTTACTTTTAAGTTTAAACTGATTTATTTTGCTCAAAAATGCAAAAGGGATTAAACACAAATTTTTCCAACTTTCAGGAAAATATATTTTAAAACTTTACATGATATAGCGAAATTCGAAACACATGCGCATTTGATAAAACGACCTAAACAAACAATGTGCACGATCTTGGTGTTATATGTCAATAAATCATACATCAATCATATGCAATTCAATTGATATTCACCTATCGAATAAGGAGGGCGTTCTGTACGTCAATCAATTATCTGTCGAATTCATTGATCTTCAGATATTTTTATTTCTCTGTTGGGTTATTTAGATTTCTTTTGTGTAATGTTTAAAAAATAATCAGACATTATTTGTACGATGACCAGAAATTAATTTGTCGAAAAGCCGTTATCGAAAGTATGAAATATGTTTTTTAACAGATTTGATTTAGAAATTTTGAAATTCTTGACACGGTTTTTATTAGGATTTCAGAACGATTTATTTTAATTTGAAATCCTATAAAAATCCTAACAATCATTCACCACTTCCCGTTTCAAGGGCGAAAAAATATCTTATGAAGACTTCTAAAGAGGTCATGTTTCCCCCTTTCATGGGCGAAATTTCAGCAGTTCCAGCGTCAAGTCCTATATACTTTTCCGTCTTCCCGTATACTTATTTGTCACGATCCCGTTTTCCGTTTGCCTAAAAAAGGAAAACCTTCTTCCCGCTCATACCGCCTCGAGACACACTTGGAGTTATGGAGTTGCAGTGTAGAGTTGGTAAAACAATTCCCCGTGGTAGAGATGTATGCTCTTTATTTTCCTTAGATATGGTGTACTTGTACATGAGATAATATCTCATGTGTACACTTTGTTCAATTACTATTATCTAAATTGGTGTAAATTCTAAAACCTCAGGATTAACTCCCTCTATCGTAGTTTTGTCCTTAGCTATATTTGATATTACTGATTATTCGGATTTCGTTTTGTTTTATGCATTTTAAACATTTTTTGAAATTATGGATTTCCTTTGTTTGGGTTCTAGTGCTGCAGATGAGGAATTAATTTCCGAAATGGCCATACAGCTCATCAAAATTATTTCAGCTGGAGTCAAGATATGTGTTATGGTCTCATGTTCATTTACTCCATATCCTTTCGTGAAACACTTAACACAATCAATTCTGGTTATACCCTTTTCAAGCATCTGATGGTGATATATCATGGCAAACCTTTTCTACTGCACATGAAGTATGGAAGTTTGTATACATCACCCGAGTCCTGTGTAGATATATTCATTCAAGAACGGCAATCCGACCACCTTTTGCCTCGAGGAGTATCTCTTTCAGCTTTTACACAAAATTTCGGAATATGGATTTCCAAATGTTTTGATTTGATCTAGACTGAAAAGACATAAGTAGTACTAATGTGCATATGCAGAAACTAAATAAACAGTAACTTCGGTATTTTGCTGGGCCTATACCTCTGGTGGTAGACTTTTACTCCACAATGGTATTCACCAACTCATTGGCCAGTGCTGGCCCGAAAACCGAATTTATTTGGAAACTTGCAATATCTTAATATAGCAAAATTTTGTTCAAACTAAGGAATATCTCCCTATCGCATAGCTCTGTCCTTAGATTATTTTGGCTCTAGTCATTAGATTCTATTGGTAATTTGTTCTCTTTCAGCTTTTACACAAATTTCGGTATATGGATTTCCTAATGTTTTGATTTGATCAGTACTGAAGAGACATACGTTGTCGAAATGCTTATATGCAGAAAGTAAATTTACAGTAACTTCGGTACTTTGTTGTTTTGTTTTTATTTCAACTTTCGTTTTTTTTTAAATATATTTGTGTAGAAAAAGGGGTTGTAAGTGCAGATCTTTTGAGGACTAGCATAGTGGTTAGAAACCGATAAACCACATAAATTACGCCTGATACATTTTTGGAAAATATGTTATGAAACTATTAAGCAAATTAGAACCAAACTTGGCCATAAGAATCCTTGTGTGGTGTTGTGCAAAAAATATGTTTTACAATCCGCTCAATCCAAGAAGGCCGTCGAGGGGACATATTGTTTTAACATTGGACCCCATGAGAAAATTCATTCAAAGATCTCTTCTGAAACTGCTGTGAATATTGGAACCAAATTTAGCCGCAATAGTTTTTGGATGTTCCCTTCAAAAATGGTGTTTTTATATCCGTGCAATATCCAGGATTGTGCAATACGTGAAAAAGTACAGAAGAACAAACGAAAATGTTACAGTTTCTGATCGACGATATATTTGTCCAGTTTGGAGGACTTGTTTTTCAACAGACTATCGGTATTCCAAAGGGCACAAACTGTGCACCTCTTTTAGCCGGTATGTTCTTCACTCATATGAGGCCGAATTCATCTAAGGGATTCTTCAAAATAAAGATTAAAAACTAGCCCAGTCCTTAAATTTCAGTTTATGTTATATATTTAACAGAAAACAACCCTCGCTTTGATGATTTTTTTTCATCTTATTTATAAAAAAGAGCTCACAATTAAGGATACTACAGATAATTCCACATCGGCCTCGTTACTTGAAATTGACAACAGAGGCACACTACAAAAAAGGCTGTATGACAAACGCGATGACTTCATTTTTCCAGTAGTAAACTTCCTTTTTCTTTGTAGGAGCTTCCTTAAAGCGCCAGCATATGAAGTTTTTCATTTCTTAACTTATTAGCTACCCAAGGGCCTGTGGTCAATACAGTTACTACCTTGATGGGGTTCGATTGCTTACAAATGGGCTACTTAAGCAAGGGTATGTTACCCATAACTTGAAGTCATCACTACAGAAGTTGTACGGTCGACATCACGATCTTGTGGACCGCTACGGAAAATCTGTGGTCCAGATGACAACAGATCTTTAACTTTGAAGCAAAAGTTTTTTTCCCTCTACCGAATTTACTTTACTACCCGAGTTGACAGGTTTCCGTTGTCCGGAATTGTTCTTTCTTATTGACGGTTCGGTTCTCACCTACTTTCAAATTGGACCCTATTGAAAAACACATTTAAAGATCTTCTCTTTTGAAACTGTTGAGACAATTGGAACCAAACTTAGCCACAATAGTCCCTGCGTAGTCTCCTACAATAAGGTGTTTTCAGGTACGCGCTATATATAAGATGTCTGAGAGTAGGAAGAATCGTTTTAACGTTTGATCCTATGGGATATGTTAAAACTATTCTTCTGACTGGCAGTCTCCTGAAGAAAGGTGTTTTTCGGGTCCGCCATATTTACAAGATGGCTGCCAGCACGGAACATAGTCTCAACATTGGACCCTATGGGAAGACACGTTCAAAGTTTTATTCTTAGAAACTGCTGAGCCAATTGAAACCAAATTCGGTAACAATAGTTCTTCAATGTTTTCAAGTCCACGCTTAATCCAAGATGGCCGCCAGTGGGGAACATAGTTTTAACATTAAACCCTATAGGAAAACACATTTAAACATCCCCTATGAAACTACTCAGCTAATCGGGGCCAAATTTGCCAACAATAGTCTTTGGTTGGTCCCCTGAAAAAAGTGATTTTAGGTCCGTCCTATTTCCAAGATGACCACCAGCAGGGAACATAGTTTTAACATTGGACCCTATGGGAAAACAAATTTAAAGATCATCTCCTCTTAAAAAAATGATGAGCTAACTGGATCCAAGCTTGGTTACAAATATCCTTGAAAATTCCATGCGAAGAGGTGTTTTTCAGGTCCACGCTATATTCAAAATGGCCACCAGCGGGGAAAATAGTCTTAAATTTTGGACCCTAATACTACTGCGCATATTGTAAATATAGTTTACCTTCGGATTTTTAACGTAGACTTTCTGTGATAGTCAGGTCCGATTGAGCAATACAGACCCTTAAGAGCCACTTGATGTGTTTTACTTGACATCGGGGTACTATACGGGACGACGGGGGTATACTTTTTTCTCTGTTATGTACTAAACAATTATGGACTACTCTCTCGGAAACGTTTTTCTATGTACTAATAGTATATGCAACAGACAACAGTATAGGAAAACGGTTCCCTCGGGAGAAGTCCAAAATAAAGTAATAATACTTTGCAAGGTAAACAATACATATATGCGTATTGGCAATAAATGATTGTTTCTTATTTCCATATATATACACAGGAATTGTTACTTACTCATGACTTGATGGTTTTTTTGAATCAATTAACCATAACCGGCGACAACACAACAGTAGATAAATACATACTCATTCAATTGCTGCAAAGAATTGTGTCATTGTAAGTATTGATAACTAATGAACTACTACCTATACTGATATTTCAAACAAAAAAATACTAATTACAAATCCAACATTGTATGTTCCACTTGGTCAAGATATCACAATGTGCTACAAGATGTATATCGAGAAGAACTTTTGATTTGATAGTTATTCCTTAATGCCTGATGTAGACATTGAGATGAATTATTGTTTTCATATGAAGTCTAGTTCATGTCATCCTTCCTTCAAAAAACAATAATGATCATTAATGTTAAACATTTCACAAAAAATATTATATTCCTCCTTTGAAATTTTAGAGGTCATTAAAACCTATGCTTCCTTTGGGATCTATTTTATGTATCATCTTGTAAAGGGAATTATAACACCGCCAGTGTTTTAACACAGGTAATTTCAGACGTTTACAAATAAGGCTATGCGATTTTGGCTTTTGGGGTAACGATTCACGTCAGCCTCTAGTCTTACTATAAGGCGAATAGAATAGATTTGAACTATATTTCTAATATGCTTTGTTATTTGATGCTGAGTTTACCTAAAATATTTTAAAATATTCTCTACCTGTAAATGTTTATTATAAGCAATGTATAAAACAGTACAAATTGGTGGCTAGATGATGCATTTTTTTCGCTTTTGCGTTTTCTTCTGTATTTTCCCACAGGGCGAAAACGCAAAAACGCAAAATCGAAAAGCCAAAAAATAAAAGTGAAAATGAGGAAAAGGGAAATTAGTTTCATCTCATGTTTTTGCGTTTTCGCCTTCGCAATTTTCGGGTTTTCTTGTTTTCGTCTTTTTGATTTTTTTTCGCATTTTCGCCCTTTTGCGGTTTTTTTTTTTTTTTTGCATTTTTGCGATTTGCCTTTTCGCGTTTTGTGGCGTTTTTGGTGTTTTTGGATATTAGCGTTTTCGTCTCAGAAGTTTAAAGCTTACAAATGTGTAATTTATACAAAAGTGTGACGGTCTCAATATGATATATTGAATATGTTATTTCGACAATAATGTGTATTTTTTCTAAATTTATAATTTAACAAGATCATGTCACCTTTGACAAATGGGTCAAAACCATTTCAATAGATCATGATTATAGCCAATTTTTCCAATGACAGATTAATATCTTTACTTCATTTCAACAAATTTCCCCGTAAATTATTTTCTACATTCATAAACGTGTCGACTAAAAATTAACTTTTAACGCAAGTTTTATTTTGAGTTTTTTGTTTTGTGGGTTAGCGGTAATATCTAGTAATGAAACTGTATAATCAGAGTACAGTAAATCTGAATAAAATTCCGTTTTATGAAAGAAAAATAAACAGACAGAAATTTTTTAATGTGTTTTGAAAGTAAGAAAAGTGAAAAGAGTTCTGATGTATGAACGATATGTGAGAGAGATTAATCGAACCAGTAGATTTGGCACCGACATGCGAGTGTGGCGATGGAATGCAAAGGGGGGTTGTGGTCCAGGGGAGTTTTGAAATATACTTTTATTTCGCAGTCTGCAAATAAATTAAAAGAAAAACAAGTCAACTAAAATTAACAAAAACTGTAACCTGTTCTGGATCGATAAAAGAAGGATGCTTAATTTATTTATCATCATTACAGTTAATGCCTCTCTCCATATTTATATCTTGCATATATATACTGTTGAAAATTACGTTGGTTAAAAGTAAATCTCACATCTTATAGTATGAAAAAAGTTTGCAAATTTCGAAATAATTCCTGAAAAATACCTTCAGTAATGCAACAAGATGGCAAAAATTAACCCATTATTCATTCCCAAACCAAATAATATTCCAGCAGTAGCCCCGATTCCATCGTACCAGTGTTATACACAAGTGTTTCATCATATTCAAACAAATGCATGTTTTATTTAGAACTTTAGAAAAAAGCATATTTATACGTAATAAACTGATGCAGATGGCTGATGTTAATGTACTTTTTTAGGTACAAAATATCACCTTGTTCATTACTTTCTATATTTGTATGTTTTTTTAGTACTGTTATCTTTAAAGCGCTTTCACATTTATTCCCATATAGTATAGCGGCGGATGTTTAAAAGTTGTTTATTTGTCGAGTTTAAATTACCAAAAAGCCCTATAAAATTGTCTTGCTTAATATCTTTATCAATATCTCAACTGTCAGAAATGCCTGTCGTCGAGTTTAATTGTGGTCCCTATGACGTACAAAATGGCGACTTTTGACGTTATCCTGCTCTTCAATATATACACGGGACTGTTTTGAATGAATGAAATTTTATTGCATTCACCGGTTCTTCTTGAAACTCAATGCAGCACAAACAAAAAGCATGCAACAGTGTACTTAATTATGCATCAATACACCCTTATAAGTTCAAACATAGCCCAGTACGGCAGTTTACAAACTTGGTGAACCTGGCATTAAAATTGATGTTTTTAGCACCTACCTTTTAATCTTTTACATATTTGTTAATTATGTCTCATAACTGATTTGACAATTGTTTTGCGGAACTATTGGCGTATTTGCTACCAGAATACATCATTTCCATCTGTGGAAAGAGAAAGGAGAAAATACAATACGAAAAAGGGAAATGTCGGCATCTGACTACCATAGTAAAGAAGTAATTTCTTCCACTTTTAATTCAAGTTAGTTTGTGTAAAAACATTTATATTTTTTTATGGCTTGTTCTAACGGAATTTTCTAATTATCAGAAATTAATATATAAAAATACAGTTACGATATTAAATGTGTTTTAAAGTACAAGGAGATCTAACGCGTATATTTATATTTAGTCGCATTATACGTAAAATAATACTATGGATTTTGATTAGAGGTGACGCCGGGTGCAGCCAGGGTATACGCATCTATCACGTGAAAATGAAATGTCCTTACAGAAATGTAACGGTGGAAACATGTTTCGAGCATCAATTGTTTTGTACACAGCAGAGATTTAAATTTCTTTACAAAAAATGTGCACATAATGTACAATAAAAATACGGAAAACGAGCAGTTATTTATAAAGCTCAAAGCTTATATAAATTACTATCATGAGCGCATCAATCCTTTATCTTCCATAGAACTATAAAATATAAACATCATCAAATATACTCCTATAAAGCTTTATATAAAATAACTTTCGTGCATTTGCTGAGATTTTGTCTGTTGTTCATGTGTCCCATCTCCTTTTATTTTCTATTCAAGAAAAAAAAACGATTAAAGACTTGTTGCACCTTTGCGAAATCAATGTCAGATGGAAAAAAATCGTCCCAAATGTGCATTTTTCCCTCCATATGCATGAATGCACCCCTGGCAAATAATATATATCATGATAATTGAGATTTGATACTCACATGAATGAAACATTCGTCAGCGGCTCTCGTATCCTCTTTCGTGACATTTCACAGATAAATTGTCATTATACATAGAGTACATGTTAAATCAAAATGTTGATATGACCATTAATAGAACAAGTTAACAGTATAATATTCATCTTCTCATCAACAGGAGTCTGGCTACAATGATAATTTGACCGTTTCTTACAGCAGTACATTAACTCTGCTGTTTCATGTGATCAAATCAATACATTTATAAAAGATCTTCGGTATGATTTTTTATTTGTGTTTCATCCGTTATCTTTGTTATGTGTAAATGTATTTATTTTTTAATGCTAATAACTTTTTCCCTCAACAGAGACAAAACTTTCCAGAGATATGAACAAAATGACTGTTTTGAGTTTCTTATGTGTATATTAGAAAGACTTAAATTTGAAAAGGGTATGTATTTGTACAGTTGATAATCAAATGTGATCTTCAGGTTAAGAAAGGGTTGAACACTCGTTTCACCACTAAACTCACAAAAATGTAATAATTAATCCGTTTCTGTTTTAAAAAAACGAAATGCTGAGATCACAAATTCTAGAGAATAATGATCTTCATTGTACATTATGAAAGATTTAGTTAATTCACAGTAACTTCGGTATTTCTTAATTCCATTAGTATCGTATGCATGGTTTTCAAAAATGGTTTAGAGACTTTATGCATGAAGTAAAGTCTATTTGAATAGCTGTATTTTGTTTTCCTTTATTATTAGATGTGTAATTCTTAAATGCCTTATTTCTATCTTTATAGTATAAAAATGAAATTTTTAGCCTTTATATTTGAAACGTCATTTTTGACTGGATAAAAAAAATTCTGGATTTAAATCACGGTTTTACATGCGAATAAAAAAAGCGTCATGACACAAACGGGTAAGAGGTGTAGGAAAATTCAAATATAGATATCAGAAAAGTAATGGTAATCATGTTGTTTTTGGCATTCGTGTTACATTTTATCGTTGCATGCAAACGATTTTCTACTACACAGTTACTTTTTTTTAAATTTTGTATTATGTGATTCCCTGTATTGATATTTCAAATTATAATTTATTATTGATTTTATTTGCAGCTGAATTAACTTTAATATTCGAACTAACAATGCAAACAGTTTTTAAATTCAAGCCTTGTAAACACGTAAGTAACATGCAATATATTTGTCTTATTATACTATCATATTACTGAGAGAGAGTTTTTGGGTCTCTAACAATTTAACAATATATAATTCCAATTGGTAATGCAACGTCCAATTTCATTGGTCAACGTCATGAAGAACAAAAAAGTTATTTCTCGATAAACTTTTCTTGCCCATTAATACACTACGACGTCAAATAGTGCAGTATATGGTGACGTAAAAATCAATGACAACATTGGTCAAAGTTCAAAGGATTGGAATTATAAGAAATAAAAGTAATTTTGGAGGAGTTTATGGATGTGTAAACGCGGCCTTTCACTCACAAACTCTACATAAAGTCCTTCGGACTTTATTTAATTTGTGAGTGAGTCGGCCGAGTTTACACATCGATAAACTCCTTCAAAATTACTTTTATTCCTATAATATAAACATTATTTTAGTTCATTTTTATACGACTGCAAAAATTTGCGGTCGGATTATGGTATGGCGCAGGCGTCGGCGTCTCTGCTGTGGACAGCATAACTTTGGTTCTAGTTGACGGATTATTATCAAATTTTAGTATGATGTTTGTTGGCACATGCTTAAGGCCGGGTTTTAGAAAAAGTGGCCAAAAAGGGGTAAAACTGGGTATTTTTGCGTCTGTGGACAGCATAACTTTTGTTCTAGTGTACGGATCATTTTCAAATTTCAGTATGATGTTTCTTGGTACATGCTTAAGCCCGCGTTTTAATTTGCGTTCCCTGCCCCGCCCGTTGTAAAAAAAATAGACAAAAAGGGGTAAAAAAGGGGTTAAATTAAGTATTTGGGTGTCTGTGGACAGCATAACATTGTTTCTAGCAGACGGATTGTTTTCAGATTTTAGTATGATGTTTCTTGGCACAATCCTGAGAACCGTTTTTTCCTTTAGTTTGTGGCCCCATTCGTTTCAGAATAAGGGGCCAAAAAGGGTTAAATTGGGTTTTTTCACATATTTTACTGTAAATTGTTTAGTATATATCAGAATTTGATGGCGTTTCTTTCAGTGTACCCCTCAGGAATACAATCTGTAGTATAGCAACGGATTTAATGTGGTATATACCGTTCACGAGATAAATGGGACCCAAAAGGAGCGAATTTCAAAAAATCTAATTTTTTTTTAATTTTTAGTCCGATTTTGATGCAGTTTTTTGCAATGGATTCCCTATGACAAATTAACATAGCCCTGCACCATCAGATTTTGTATACTTGTATCCTTTCCAAGCAATGAGGGCCCAAACAGGACCAAAATTGCAAACATGCGTATCAATAAAATTTTTATTTTTAATCTGATTTCAATGGGATTTTTTTTTTTAGATTCCTCTCATTGCAATTTTTAGAAATATGTGAAATCTTTATTTTACATCAGATTTTGATGGGATTTATTGCTTTGGATTCCTCTTGTTGCAAGCTTTCAGTATTATGCTAACAGATTTGACGTAGCTCTTACAGTTTCCAACCTATAAGGGGTCTAAGGGGCCAAAATTGCAATTATCAGAAATATGTGACATATCTATTTTTCATTATACTTTTATGGGATTTTTTTTTCTGGATTCCTCTCATTATAAGCTTTCAGCAATATTCAACGTTTTTTTTGCATAGCTATTATCATTTCCGAGCTATAAGGGTTAAAAGGGCCAAAATTGCAATTATTAGAAATATGTCAAATCTTTATTTTTCATAAGATTTTGATGCTTTTTTTTCTTTGGATTATTCTCATTGTAAGGTTGCAGTAGTATGGCAATATATTTTGCGTTGCTCTTACGGTTTCCAAGCTATAAGGGTGACAAGAGCCAAATTGCAATATTTCAAAATAGGTGAATATTTTACGAAAGGATATGGAGTAAATGAACATGAGACAATAACACATATGTCAACTCTTTATGTTTCCTTGGATTTCAATCCCAGTTTTTTTCTTTGATTTCTCTTGATGTAAGCGTTTAGTTAGTAGTCTACAGATTTTGCTTAGCTCTTCGGATATCCTATAAATAAGGGATTAAAAGGGCTAATCTTTATTCTACTATGTTACAACTCTAGATTTTCTACGAGGAGGAATGACCTGGTTACCGAAAGCTATATTTTATATAGCCTAGGTAACCGAGTGGTCTAGGGCGCTGGACATAGTGCAGGCGGTGTTGCCATAGATGACAACAAGAATGGGTTCAAATCCAGCCGAAGACCTTGCTGGATTTTCCGATGTTAACAGATTTGAAAAGATGATTTCATTACTGCTGGCATTCGGAATCATATATTCTACCTTTGCAGCTCATCTTGCCAACACATTATCATTCATATTATATAGAGCTGTGTGCAACACTATTATCTATATACTTTCCTTCGAGGAGGAATGAACCGGTTACCGAAAGTTATATTTTTATATAGCCTAGGTAACCCAGGGGTCTAGCGCGCTGGACATAGTACAGGCGGTGTTGCCATAGATGACAGCAAGCAGTGATTCAAATCCAGCCGAAGACCTTGCTGGATTTTCCGATGTTAACAGATTTAAAAAGATGATTTTCACCACTGTTGGCATTAGGAATCATATATTCTACCGTTGCAGCTCACCTTCCCAACACATTATCATTCATATCATATAGAGCTGTATGCACAACAATTATCTATATACCTAATGTATCTTCTATCTATTTCCTACCAACCTTATGTTCATCGTGTACTATGTTACAACTCTAGATTTCCTACGAGGAGGAATGACCCGGTTACCGAAAGCTATATTTTATATAGCCTAGGTAGCCGAGTGGTCTAGGGCGCTGGACATAGTGCAGGCGGTGTTGCCATAGATGACGATGTTAACAAGAATGGGTTCAAATCCAGCCGAAGACCTTGCTGGATTTTCCGATGTTAACAGATTTGAAAAGATGATTTCATTACTGCTGGCATTCGGAATCATATATTCTACCTTTGCAGCTCATCTTACCAACACATTATCATTCATATTATATAGAGCTGTGTGCAACACTATTATCTATATACCAAATGTATATTACCTGTTGCAACCTTATCATTCTTCTATCTATTTCCTACCCACCTTATGTTCATCGTGTACTATATTACAACTCTAGATTTCCTACGAGGAGGAATGACCCGGTTACCGAAAGCTATAGTTTTATAAAGCCTACAGATGGTTGCAGACGCAACGTTCCAAAAACTGCACTTAAAGTGAACTTGAAGTTCACTTTTCAAGTGCACTTCGAGTTCTCTTAGCTGTCGCGAAGTTCACTTTTTTGGAATAGGTAGCTATTCCATGACAGGTATCTTCGCGTTCACTAGTGAACTTCAAGTGCACTTGAAAGCTGTCGCGAGGATCACTACTTAAAACGAGGTTATCTTATATATATAGTTATATGATCGCATTTTATCCAGTGCCAATAAAAAATTATTTCCTAGTAGCGTTTTTCAACGATTCATTGCCTCAATCCTGTTTCCCTCTCGCTTCAAATGGCAAGCCGCACTTCCCTCGTATACCCAATAACCCAATCTTTATAAATGACAAAAAGTCAGGTTTTCATTATGTGATTTATACTAAATCTTTACAAATGACAAAAATAACTCATTATTTAAAACATTTTATTTTATCATATCCTTTTGAAGTAGTTTTATATGTTATATTAGTCCAAGTTGTGATATAGCTTTTTGTAAATCTTTACATAAATGTGTTTGAAAAGTCAGGTTTATTCTTAATCTTTACAAATGACCAAAATAATTTACTTTTTTAAATATTTTACTTTATCATACCATTTCGAAGAAGTTTTACATGTCGCGATATAACTTTTTGTAAATCTTTACATAAAAATGTTTGAAAAGTCAGGTTTTCATTATGCAATTTATACTAAATCTTTACAAAAGCCCACAATAATTCATTTTTCAAAAATATTTTACTTATTGTATCCTTTCGAAGAACATTTATATATGTCGCGATATAACTTTTTGTAAATCTTTATATAAATATGTTTGAAAAGTCAGGTTTTAATTATGCCGTTTATGCTAAATCTTTACAAATGACCAAAATAATTCATCTTTTAAAATATTTTACTTTATCACATCCTTTCAAAGACGTTTTATATCAGGTAATTTTGGGAAAAATACATATAAATGTTTTGTCGCGACAATTGAAATAAGCACTAACATATAATATCTCCCACTTTTGCATCCATTTTTGACAAAAGATGCAACAATTTGGTATCACGAGAAAGGAAAAAAGCTAAAATGCAAAATATTTCAGTCTTACAAGGTAATTTGGGAAAAAATACATAAAAATGCTGTGTCGCGACAATTGAAATAAGCACCAACACATAATATCTCCCACTTTTGGATTCATATTTGACAATAGATGAATAAATTTGGTATCGCGAGAAACTTTTTTTTAATTTCATATGCATTTCATGTCTCCAGCTTTGAAATATTTATTAACAATATAATGTGACGTAAGCATGGAATGTATAAATAAACCAAAATAACGCCATAATTTATAATGACATTTTGGTTTTAATTTATTATCAAAAATAGATTAAAAGAGAATGAAGTCTTCGAGTTTTCATACTTTTTGCTTAAAGTTAATTTCGTCATATTAATATCACGTGTTTGAACTGACCAATCGTTAAGGGCAATCCAAAGCTGCCACGAAGTTCACTTCGAGTGCACTTTGCGATCACTCCCGCGATGTCATCTTCTTTTTAAGTGCACTTGAAAGTGGTCACAAGTTCACTCTTGGCTGTCATCGAATCACTTTCAAGTGCACACGAGGTGCACGCGAGGTTCGCTTTTGGAGTGAACTTGGATGGAATGTTGCGTCAGCACCCAACTGTAGGTAGCCGAGTGGTCCAGGGCGCTGGACATAGTGCAGGCGGTGTTGCAATAGATGACAACAAGCAGGGGTTGAAATCCAGCCGGAGACCTTGCTGGATTTTCCGATGTTAACAGATTTAAAAAGACGATTTTCATCACTGTTGGCATTCGGAATCATATATTCTACCTTTGCAGCTCACCTTACCAACACATTATCATTCATATTATATAGAGTTGTGTGCAACACTATTATCTATATACCAAATGTATCTTACCTGTTGCAACCTTATCATTCTTCTATCTTTTTCCTATCAACCTTATGTTCATCGTGTACTATGTTACAACTCTAGATTTCCTACGAGGAGGAATGACCCGGCTACCCAATGCTATATTTTTATATAGCCTAGGTAGCCCAGTGATCTAGGGCGCTGGACATAGTGCAGGCGGTAATCCCATAGATGACAACAAGCAGTGGTTCAAATCCAGCCGAAGACCTTGCTGGATTTTCCGATGTTAACAGATTTAAAAAGATGATTTTCATCACTGTTGGCATTCGGAATCATATAGTTAACCGTTGCAGCTCACCTTACCAACACATTATCATTCATATCATATAGAGCTGTGTGCAACACTATTATGTATCTTACCTGTTGCAACCTTATCATTCTGCTATCTATTTTCTACCAACCTTATGTTCATCGTGTACTATGTTACAACTCAAGATTTCCTACGAGGAGGAATGACCAGGTTACCGAAAGCTATTTTTATATAGCCTAGGTAGCCGAGTGGTTTAGGGCGCTGGACATAGTGCATGCGGTGTTGCCATAGATGACAACAAGCAGGGTTCAAATCCAGCCGAAGTCCTTGCTGGATTTTCCGATGTTAACAGATTGAAAACGATGATTTTCATCACCGTTGGCATTCGGAATCATATATTCTACCATTGCATCTCACCTTACCAACACATTATCATTCATATCATATAGAGCTGTGTGCAACACTATTATGTATCTTACCTGTTGCAAAACAACGGCAGTAGAATACCGGAGGAACAAAGGGGTGAAATTCACAAAAAGCGAAGTCCAAGGACAGGGCAAAAACAAGAACACAGAAAACAATGACGTTAGACACAAAAACAATGACGCCAGACAGACACAAAACACAGAACCAGAAACCATAACATTCAGAACAAAAGCAATCACAGTGTGAACTCCAGTGAAACTGAGAGTGACATCAGGTGCTCCGGAAGGGTAAGCATGTCCTGCTCTGTTAACAGCACCCGTCACATTGTGGGTGATTCAATCCGGGAAAATGTCCAAGTCGGTAGTCAAATCCGGGAAGACGTGAATCTAGCTGAAAATGTCCACTTTCATTTGGGATACTGACACGTCATATCTTTCAATGATGCTATGGTGACGGCCATAGAATTTCTTGATTGATGAAATTAACAAAGGTTGAATAAATCCCTGACTAAGCAGCTTTTGGGACAGTGTTTTTACTCTGTTCAAAAAATCACTGTACAAACTACAAGCTCGACAGTAACGAATCAACTGTGAAATGTACACTCCATAGGCTGGAGAGGTAGGTATATTGCTGCTACGAAAGGGAAAGATCACAATGGGGAAATGAAAATCATCACGCTTGTCATATAGTTTAGATTTCAAACGTCCATCTTCAATATACAATAAAAGATCTAGGGACGAAGCTGAAGTAGGTGTTTCAGTTGTTTCTTTAATTTCAAGCTCATTTAGATAGATCTGATGTAAAATATCCTTAAATTTAGGATTATTAAGAGAAAGCACATCGTCTATGTAGCGGAAGTTGAAATTAAAGGACTGGGCTAAATGTTTTTGTTTTCTTTGAATAAGCCGTTGTAAAAACTTGGCCTCGTACGAGTAAAGGAAAAGGTCAGCTAAAAGCGGCGAACAGTTTGTTCCCATAGGAATCCCTATTGTCTGTTGGAAAACACGACCTCCAAGTTCGACAAAAATATTGTCGATCAAAAATTCTAACATTTTGATTACGTCAGTCTCGGTGTACTTCTTATTTGAATCGGTGTGGTTCCTAACAAAAAATGTCTTGTCTTTCCCTATAACTAAATAGGTGTATCTGCGTTCTCCATTTTTTGTGCAGAAGCATTGATGTATTAAATCTGCAATTACTGTTTTCAGTTTATTGTGTGGCAGGGTTGCATAAAGTGTAGAAAAGTCAAAAGTTTGAATGCTATGGCAATGGGTAAGACTGGTTGAGGAAAGCTGTTCAAGGAGATCTCTTGAATTTTTAAGAATCCACATTTGATTCACACCGCTTGTGGAGTAAGCTTTATTATAGTAACTTTTCAGGCCGTCTCTGACTGCGGTCAACAAAGTAGTGAGGAGCTGTGAAAGAGGTTTAGTGGTGCATCTGGAAGACCCGGCAATGAATCTCTGTTTGTATGGATTCTTATGAAGTTTAGGTACCCAGTAGATGTAAGGGACATGATTGTTTTCATCATTAGCTTTTATGCCAAATGATGATAACACTGAAGTGTGATTTTTTACAATCTCATCCCTCGATATTGTAGTAGGGGTATAAGTAGGGTTCCAGATGAACTGTCGATGCCCATCTCCTTCACAAGACAGTCGAGATAGTGTTTCTGACACACAAACAGTATGTTGTTAGAAGCTTTGTCTGCAGGGACAATGACGTAATTTTCATGGAGGTTGGAAAGAGTTCTTTCTACAAGGGGATCTTCAAATATACTGGGATTTCTGGATTTCATAGCTGTTTTTAGGCGCCGGATGCGATTTACAATTAATGGCTTTATGGACCTGATCCAGTCGGACAATGTCTCAACGTCCTCTTTCTCTTTCTTTGCCCACTTCCTAGCATAGTCTTCAACTGCATCTATCAAATCTTGAAGTTGTACTTCCAGTTGATGTGCTGGGGCTCACGAAATTTGGGACCTTTTGAGAAGATATCTCGTAGTTTGAGGTTGTCTATGATATCTAGGTCACCAGTTAAAACTTGTCCAGCCTTACTATAATTGAATTGGGAAGAAGAGCAAGCACAATCAGGTGGTTTGGCTTTAAAGTCATCAATTTGGAAGTCACGCAATACCCGTTTGTAATTGATATGAGATAAGTGGAACTGATTGATCATTAAAATAAGGAGGAATGTTTGATGTCACTGTTTTGCTATGTAGAATTTTAGCAAGATTTATAGCGCCCATGCCTTTATTGGCGAATTGAATTTTGATAAATGCAACCTTATCATTCTTCTATCTATTTCCCACTCACCTTATGCTCATTGTGTACTATGTTTCAACTCTAGATTTCCTACGAGGAGGAATGACCCGGTTACCGAAAGCCATATTTTTTTAAAGCCTAGGTAGCCGAGTGGTCCAGGGCGCTGGACATAGTGCAAGCGGTGTTGCCATAGATTACAACAAGCAGGAGTTCAAATCCAGCGGAACACTTGCTGGATTTTCCGATGTTAACAGATTTAAAAAGATGATTTTCATCACTGTTGGCATTCGGAATCATATATTCTCCCTTTGTAGCTCACCTTACCAACACATTATTATTCATATTATATAGAGTTGTGTGCAACACTTTTATCTATATACCTAATGTATCTTACCTGTTGCAACCTTATCATTCTTCTAACTATTTCCTACCAATCTTATGTTCATCGTGTACTTTGTAACAACTCTAGAATTCTTACGAGGAGGAATGACCCGGTTACCAAAAGCTATATTATTATATAGCCTAGGTAGCCCAGTGGTCTAGGGCGCTGGACATAGTGCAGGTGGTGTTCCCATTGATGACAACAAGCAGTGGTTCAAATCAAGCCGAAGACCTTGCTGGATTTTCCGATGTTAACAGATTTAAAAAGGTGATTGTCATCACTGTTGGCATTTGGAATCATATATTCTACCGTTGCATCTCACCTTCCCAACACATTATCATTCATATCATAAAGAGTAGTGTGCAAAACTATTATCTATATACCTAATGTATCTTACCTGTTGCAACCTTATCATTCTTCTATCTATTTCCTGCCCACCTTTTGTTCATGGTGTACTATGTTACAACTCTAGATTTCCTACGAGGAGGAATGACCCGGTTACCGAAAGCTATTGTTTTATATAGCTTAGGTAGCCGAGTGGTCTAGGGCGCTGGACATAGTGCAGGCAGTGTTGCCATAGATGACAGCAAGCAGTGATTCAAATCCAGCCGAAGACCTTGCTGGATTTTCAGATGTTAGCAGATTTAAAAAAATGATATTCATCACTGTTGGCATTTGGAATCTTATATTCTACCTTTTCAGCTCACCTCACCAACTCATTATCATTCATATTATATAGAGCTGTGTGCAACACTATTATATATATGCCTAATGTATCTTACCTATTGCAACTTTACCATTCTTCTATCTATTTCCTACCCACCTTATGTTCATCGTGTACTATGTTACAACTCTAGATTTCCAACGAGGAGGAATGACCCGGCTACCGAATGCTATATTTCATATAGCCTAGGTAGCCGAGTGGTCTAGGGCGCTGGACATAGTGCAGGCGGTGTTCCCATAGATGACAACAAGCAGTGGTTCAAATCATGCCGAAGACCTTGATGGATTTTCCGATTTTAACAGATTTAAAAAGATGATTTTTAACACTGTTGGCATTCGGAATCATATAGTCTACCGTTGCAGCTCACCCTACCAACACATTACCATTCCTATCATATAGAGCTGTGTGCAACACTATTATGTATGTTACCTGTTGTAACCTTATCATTCTGCTATCTATTTCCTGCCCACCTTATGTTCATCGTGTACTATGTTACTGCTGTAGATTTCCTACGAGGAGGAATGACCCGGTTACCGTAAGATATTTTTATATAGCCTAGGAAGCCGAGTGGTCTAGGGCGTTGGACATAGTGCAGGTGGTGTTGCCATAGATGACAACAAGCAGGGTTCAAATCCAGCCGAAGTCCTTGCTGGATTTTCCGATGTTAACAGATTTAAAACGATGATTTTCATCACTGTTGGAATTCGGAATCATATCCTCTACCTTTGCAGCTCACCTTTCCAACACATTATCATTCGTATTATATAGAGCTGTGTGCAACACTATTATCTATATACCTAATTTTTAGTTTGTGACCAGTTAATTAATATGTCAATGTCCTTATTGTGTCCAGCAAATTACTGTGTCCACATTTATTTTAGTTTACACTTGTTCAAATTTCATTGGTCAACATGCTGTGGTCGTATGATGCTACGCTCAGCGTAGCCCTTTATTTTAAAAAGAAAATTGAATCTTGTAGAGGCATTTTTGTTTTCTTGTAATCTCATTGCAGTGTTATAGAATTATATCATAATTTCAACGTAAAATGATATTTTGTGATTAACAAGGATACACATAATCCTTTAAGCTGTCAGCTAAGATAGTCTTTACAGCATTCTGTAGAGTTATTTCATCTTATAATGTTTGGATGGATGGATTTGCAAGAAAGTGAAAACGTTGTCGAGATTGTCATCTGCAGAAACTATTTTCTAGGACTTTTGTACATGTATCCAATATCTATGCAATAGGCTTTAGTAACATCCGCTTATTATTATTGGACGATGTTACTTTTATCCATCGCCATTGGGAAATGCAAATCAAATTCTGCGTGAAATGGCTTCCTTTATGTTTTATGTTTACAAATTTTAAATTGAATCTACATGTTGACTGTATTTTCTTGGTACTTTCTTTAAAAGTAATTGCAATGTATTCAATTACTTTTTAAAAGTATTTGAAAAAAATCAAAAAAATTTCAAAACTCACTGTATTTGCAATGAAATGTAATTAAGGAAAAATGCAATGTAACTGAAAGTATCTAATTACTTTTTAAAGCAATTGATCCCGACCCTGATCAGTTATTTTTTCGGTATTTTAGCTACTGACGTTGTTTCAGGAATACAAATTTCACAATTCTGAAAATGTTTTCCAAGAAATTTATAGTTGCTTCCATAAATTGATATTGATGGAAACTGATGAAATTGCATCTGCAAATTTGTTACACTATATAAAGATAACAAAGTGAAATTCCGTTGTTCCATCAGCATTCTAATGCTGCTATTTACCAAACCGTCAGTAAAAAATCAAGGGACAATGGCAATATCGGAAACACCAAAAAACAAGGACACCATTTGAGTACGGGACAGAAAAGAAAAATGAAGACACATACAGATGAACAACACGGACACTATAAAACCATGGGTGAGATCAGGTGCACCGGTAGAGAAATCATCTCCTCCTCCATACAAGACACCCGCCGTGTTGAACATGTCCAATCCGGTAGTAGGGTCAAATCCGGTAGAGGAAAAACAGACAAAGTTGTATTTTTTGCTCAACTTACTTTACTTTATTAAATCTTTTGTAATTGATTGGTGCAATTCCTCCGTCTTCATCGTTGACAGAATCTCTTCTGTATCTAATAGTTAATTTTAGCAAAATCTGATAATTATAATGTTTGGATGACCCCCCTCTTAAATTAATTATATTTAGCTCACCTGACCCAAAGGGTCAGTTTGAGCTTTTGCCATCACTTGGCGTCCGTCGTCCGTCCGTCAACATCGCCGCAAGCACGGAATAAGGTTTAACATTGAATCATATGGGAAAATCACATTTTCATCTTCTCCTCTGAAACCACTGTAGCAAATTCAACAAAACTTTACAGGAATGATGTACTAAATGTCTGTTACAAAGATTGCTCATTTCGTTCCCATCTGATAAAAACATGGCCACAAGTACAGAGCATAGTTTCACATTGGACCCTTTGAAACCACTAAAGCAAATTCAACCAAACTTTTCAAGAATGATTTACAAAAGGTCCTTTACAAAGACTGGCCATTTCGTCTTGCGTCGTCCAAGATAACCAGTAGTGGGATCATAGTTTATAATAGGGCCCCATATGAAAAACATTTAAAGATTTCCTCCTCTGAAATAACTCGAACAGCTAAATAAAATTTGATATAATAATTCTTTAGTGGTCTTTTTATTTCGTACCTAATCCAAACTGGTCGAAATCTGGTAACACAATATAGCATAACACAATATTGGAAACATATTCATATTTGAAACCTTAAGACGGAACATGGTCGCAATAGTCGTTGTGCGTTGATGATCATTTTCATACCCGAACAAAACTGACAAATGCCGGCCAACTACATTTAATATTGGTTTGTAAAAACAATGGTCCAGATGAGCGATGCAGCTCGGCTCTTGATATCCTCTTGTTTGATGTATGATACAGTTTCAGACAATATGATTTTAATATTCTTAACTACTGTCTAGTTAATTAGTACAAGTATTCTCATTATGAATTAAGGCCAAAGACCAGTAGTTGTTTTATTCTGCTAATTTTTTTTCAACATTTTGTTTCAATTTGTTTATCGTTCCAGGTACAGCGTGGAGCGAACCAAATATCAAATAGTCTGCTTATTCCTTTATCCAAAGACAAAAAGGTAAGCATTTAAAGCTAAGAAATGAAAATATTAGCAGAAGAAGTTAACACGAACAATCAAATTAATCTGTTCAACAACAAAAGAGTGACAACAAAAATAGCGCAGCAAAAAGTACTTTGGTTGACATTACATAATTCTAAAGAGGGCAGGTTATGCGTGGCAGATTTAGTACCTTTACCACTTGTTCACTACCAATCTTGGTCAGTCGGTATTCTTTTATAAATTTTTTATTATTACATTCAGTTTATTGTGTCGCCTGCTATAAGCACAGTCGATACATAGGGATTACTATCAGTAGTCTTACGCCGTCGTCGTCGTCCTGCGTCGTCTGTCGGTTTTTGAATCGGCAAAACCACTAGTCCGATTCCAACCGAACTTTCAGGATATGTTTTTCACTCGGTGTAGTTGTGCACCTGATACCTGGAATTTTGATTTTACAGATTTTAGAGGTTCATGGAGCCAAAATTGCTCATTTGTGAGTCTGTCGGTTTTTGAATCCGCAACTCCTTCAAAACTGCCAGTCCAATTTCAACCAAACTTTCAGGATATGTTGTTCATCTGGTGTAGATATGCACTTGATACTTAGAATTTTGATTTAAAAGATTTTAGAGCTTCACGGAGCCAAAATCGCTCATTTGTGAGTCTGTCAGTTTTTGAATCCGCAACTCCTTTAAAACAAATAGAATTTTGATATTACAGATTTTAGAGGTTCGTGGAGCCAAAATTGCTCATTTGTGAGTCTGTCGGTTTTGAATCCACAACTCATTCAAAACTGCCAGTCCAATTGTAACCAAACTTTCAGGATATGTTGTTCATCTTGTGTAGATGTGCACCTGGTACTTAAAATTTTGATTTTACAGATTTGACAGGTTCGTGGAGCTAAAAATTGCTCTTTTGTTAGTCTGTCGGTTTTTGAATCAGCGACTCATTTAAAACTGCTAGTCCAATTCCAACTTAACTTTCAGGACATGTTGTTTACCTAGTGTAGATGAACACCTGATACTTTGATACTTAGAATTTTGATTTTACAGCTTTTAGAGGTTCATGGAACCAAAATTGCTCATTTGTGAGTCTGTCGGTTTTTTAATCAGCAACTCCTTCAAAACTGCTAGTCCAATTCCAACTTAACTTTCAGGATATGCTGTTTACCTAGTGTAGATGCGCACCTGATACTTAGAATTTTGATTTTACAGATAATTGAGGTTCATGGAGCCTAAATGGCTCATTTGTGAGTCTGTCGGTTTTTCAATCGGCAACTCCTTCAAAACTGCTGGTACAATTCCCACTAGACTTTCAGGATATGTTGTTCACCTAGGGTAGATGAACACCTGATACTTTGATACCTAGAATTTTGATTTAACAGATTTTAGAGGTTCGTAGAGCCAAAGTTGCTCATTTGTTATTTTGGTTAGTTAATCCTCAACTCCTCCATCATAGCTATAAGTCATATTCCAACCAAACTTGCAGGATATGTTGTTCATCTGATCTTGTTGTCTATCTGATATGTAATATTTGATTTTACAGATTTTAGGAGTTCACTGAGCCATAATAGCGCATTTGTTTATTTAGTTTGTTAATGTGGTACTCTTTCAAAACTATTAGTCATATTCCAACTAACCTTTCAGAATTTGTTTAGCACTTGATTCTATTGTGCACCTGATACTTAAACCTTTGATTTTAAAGATTTTAGAGGTTAACTTGGCCAAAAATTGCTTTTCTGTAATGCAGGCGACACAGGTGTTCCATGCAACACCCGACAATTTTATAAATAAAAAAATTAGAATTATGTATTAAAAAAATCCGGATTTGTAAAAAGTTCTTTAAGGTAAATATGATTCACAAATGATAAACTGTCGAAAGATGCAGATGAACATCTTTTAGATTGTTCCATCTGATCTGTGGACAAATAAAAGTGATTAACCGAAAACGAGTGAGTTGATAAAACTTCTACAGTCCTACTACAATTCAGAGCTCTAGCAGTGGTTTCTTATACACTTTAAAAGGAATAAGAACAGCTCAAAATGTATTGTAACGGTGCATCATCCGCTATATACAAAATTAAATCAATAACAGTGAAAGGATATGGGGTAAATGCACACGAGACAAAGAGTCTACTAATACGTGGTAAAAGCAACGGCAGTAGAATACCGAAGGAACAAAGCACAAGATGAAATAAATCAAAGTCCAGAACCAAGGCAAAATCAAGAACACCAGAAGACGGAAGACCAAAGACTCTACATGCCCACAAAACACTCAACCACTACATATACAAAACAAAAAACTAAAGCACTAACAGTGTGAACCCTTTAAAGAAACATAGTGACACCAAGTGCTCCGGAAGGATAAGCATGTCCTGCTCTGTATACAGCACCCGTCACGCTGTCAGTGGGTCAATCTAGGGTAAAGTCAAAACTGGTAATGTCAAATTCGGGAAGACGTGAATCTAGCTGAAAATGTCAGTTTTCATTTGTGACGCTGACATTTCATATCTATCTATGATGTCTTGGTGACGGCCATAGAATTTCTGAAGGGACGAAAGTAAAAAGGGCTGAACATATCCCTGACCCAGCAGTTTTTGTGATAGTGCTTTTGCTCTTTGAACAAAGTCACTGCTCTACAGTAACGAATTAATTGTGAAATATACACTCCATATGCTGGGGAGGTAGGTGTATTGCTGCATAGAAAGGGAAAGTTCACTACTGGAAAGTCAAAATCATCACGTTTGTAATATAAACTAGATTTCAGACGTCCATGTTCGTCAATGTATAACAAAAGGTCAAGGTATGAAGCAGAATCGGGTGTATCGGTTGTCTCTTTGATTTCAAGTTCATTGGGGTAGATGCGATGTAAATATTCTTTAAATCTTGGGTTATTAGGAGAAAGTACATCGTCTATATATCTGAAGCTGAAATTAAAAGTCTGGGCTAGTTAAGGTATTTCACCTCAGTGTGAAAGACCTTACTGTTATTCTTCGGATTATTAAGGTCTTTCACCTCAGTGTGAAAGACCTTACTGTTATTCTTCGGATTATTATTATTTTTTTTATTCTTTTTCTTCCGCCGCAACCGCTGTAAAAAAACTACGCGACATATCATTTCGATTCTTGGTGTCATGAATCGATATCACTGCGGGACTTCAAAACTCAGTCAAGCATATCGATCTATTTTTAGTAACGGAGTTATCTCCCCAATTACGGTTTATCTTGTTAGCAACTCTCCTCTGAAACCGTAACCGATATCAAAATTCGGAATGGGGGAAAATGTTTGATTCATCCTCAGGATGATTTGTCATGCAAAAAAATTTTTTTGGGTCGCGACCCCGGTTACGCGTTTTTGACCCCTTAATATGCAAATTTTTCAAAGTTATCGGATTTCCACCAAATTTGGTTTCCAGGTAGTTTATATGGTCCTGATTACAAATCTTGGGTCAAAATTTTTTTTTCGTCCGCCATTTTCAAAATGGCCGCCATTCAAATTTTTGTTTTCGGAATATCTCGAAAACGATAAACAATTTCTGAAAACATTATTTGGAAAAATACTCCTCTCATTGAGATCTACATTTGATACATTTACATGAAAACTCTGCGACTAACCGTTTTTGAGTTATAGCCCTTGACGCGTTTCCGTAAATCGGTTTTTCGCGAATAAATTTTAAACGCTTACAGATAATATAGTAAACATATATGTCTAAAGTGATCAGTGCGAAGAGACCTTCAATTTGAGTACCAGGTTGAAGGTCATCGGTGACCTTTGACCATGACCTTTGACCTTGTTAGCGGATAAACTCGGAAGCCGTAACAGATAGCTGATTAAATGAAATGGGAAAAATGTTCATCTTCACGAGACGCAGTTTTGTTACATTTTGTCCAAAGAGATTCGACGACTCTTTGTATTAGTTATTGCCCTTTGAAAGATTTTGAGTTTCCATTATTGCTAAATACTCCCAAACGATAAGTGGTAGAGACCTGAAACCTTCACCTATGTTCATGGCAAGACTTGACCTTTAAAATGATGTCAAAGTCAAACGTATATTTTGACCTTGACCTTTGACCTTGAACTTTGTTAGTGGATAAACTTGGAAACCGTAATAGATAGCTGATTAAATGTATTTGAGAAAATGTTAGTCTTATTAAGATCTTCATTTGGTACATTGAGTCCAAAATAAGTGGACCACTGGTTTTGGACCTAGGGCCCAAAAACTGTTTTTCGGGGTCCTATTTTAGGTTTTTTGCTTAAATCTCAAAACTATGTAAGATACAAAGAAATTATAAGAACAAAAAATGTTCAGTTAAATATAGCCGAAAAAATGGGGTCAAGGTCAAAGGTCAAGGTCCTTAGCAACAACGTTATTTGCCATAAAAGTCCTTAGCAACAACGTTATTTGCCATAAAAGTCCTTAGCAACCGTAGGCAAAAAGTTTTATAATGGTGTAATGAGGAAATAAATGACATTGCCAACCGGAAGTGACTATCATGTCCATAGCAACAAGATAATATTTCGAAAAAGTCCTTAACAACCACTGAGAAAAAGATTTATGAAGGTCAGAGCTTTTGTTTACATCACATTTTTGACTGATATAGACAACAAAATCAAACGCAAACATGTTATCATGGTGAAAACTGGTGAAAGACCTTGCAATTGTTCTCTGAACAATTGACTTTTTAATTATTATTTTTTTTATTTTTATTCGTTTTCTTCCGCTGCAACCGCTGTAAAAAAACTACGCGACATATCATTTTGACTCTTGGTGTCATGAATCGATATCACTGCGGGACTTCAAAACTTAGTCAAGCATATCGATCTATTTTTAGTAACAGAGTTATCTCCCCTAACACGGTTTATCTTGTTAGCAGATCTCCTCATAAACCGTAACCGATATCAAAATTCTGAATGAGGGAAAATGTTCGATTCATCCTCAGGATGATTAATCACACAAAAAATTTTTTTTGGGTCGCGACCCCCGGTTACGCGTTTTTGACCCCTAAATATGCAAATTTCTCAAAGTTGTCTAATTTCCACCAAATTTGGTTTCCAGGTAGCTCTTATGGTCCTAATTACAAATCTGGTATCAAAAAATTTTTTTCGGCCGCCATTTTCAAAATGGCCGCCATTTGAAATTTTGTTATCGCAATATCTCGGAAACGATAAAAATTTTCTGAAAACATTATATTGCAAAAATTCTCCTCTCATTGAGATCTAAATTTGATTCAAAAGAACAAAACCTCTACAACAAACCGTTTTTGAGTTATAGCCCTTGACGCGTTTCGGTAAATTGGTTTTTTGCGAATACTTTTAAACTCTTACAGATAATATAGTAAACATATATATCTAAAGTGATCAGTGCGAAAAGACCTTTAATTTGAGTACCAGGTTGAAGGTCATCGGTGACCTTTGACCGTGACCTTTGACCTTGTTAGCGGATAAACTCGGAAACTGTAACAGATAGCTGATTAAATGTGACGGGGAAAATGTTCATCTTCACGAGACGCAACTTTGTTACATTTGGTCCAAAGAGATTCGACGACTCTTTGTATGAGTTATTGCCCTTTGAAAGATTTTGAGTTACCGTTATTGCTAAATACTCCCAAACGATAAGTGGTAGAGACCTGAAACCTTCACCAATGTT
>MJUU01006953.1:78405-107313 GCA_002080025.1 Modiolus philippinarum
GCCCAAAAACCATTTTTCGAGGTCCGATTTAAGGGTTTTTTGCTTATATCTCAAAAACTATTAAAGATACAATTAAACTATAGGAAGATAAAATGTTCAGTTCAATATGGCCGACAAAATGGGGTCAAGGTCAAAGGTCAAGGTCCTTAGCAACAACGTTATTTGCCATGAAAGTCCTTAGCAACCATATGCAAAAAGTTTTGTAATGTTGTAAAGAGGAAATAAATGACGTTGCCAACCGGAAGTGACTTTCACAACCAGCAAAAGTACAGTTTCCAATTTGTCTTTGTTAATAATTAGGGAGGGGGACATTTCGGTTTGAATCGCAGATCACATTCATATCTTTCCGATGCGGTGAATTATTATTTTCCTGAACAATTATCCGGTTTTCGTTGTTCATCACGTTTCATTTCCCTAGACTAAGATATTCCCTGATCATAACGAAAGAAATTTTTGACATTTAACGCTGTTTTAGTAATAACTACAGCTGTTATGTAGGTACAGCAACTTCACTGTAATACTGGAATACTCTCTTGATACTGAATATGTGCATATATTTGAAATTAATCACCAATATCAGTATTTAGATTGGATATTCAGTGCTTCCATAACATGAAGAACAATACCGGTAGATGTATATAGAATGCAGTCTTCATATGAAATGTAAGTACAACAAAATACTAGGACATTTAGTTTTCGTGGGGAAGCTCGACCTGTGCACATTTTTTGTGATACAGTACGAAAATATTAAACACGTTCATTAATCATTTTTCGAAACACCAAAAATGGAATTGTTTTGTAATTAGTTTCAGGCACAGAAACCAAATTAGGTTGTATCGACAGACCCTATCATGCAAAAAAAAACTCAGAATATAGACTTAGTTATGCTAAAATATTTGTTATTGTGTTACAAATATTTGTATACACAGATCCTCACACCATGTACACCTGGGAAATATTAACATTCAATTATAGGACTAGGATATGCATGTTTATCATAGGGTCCTGAAGCGGGGTTTCAGTATTTCTTTTCAAGATCATCCAGCTTTCAAACAGTCAGGCCCCATGTCAGTCTGGCCTTGTCACAATCAGGCGTTGGTAAATCCGGCCTTTGTCTATCCATCCCTGTATTTTTGATTGATACTATAACGTTGTTTTGTTTGTTTTGAGATAGAAAGATCTTGTACTGAGTATGACAAATATAAAAGGACCAAGCGTACAAATGTACGTTGTACGTTGCACGAACACAACCCTTTAACAGCCTGATTTTGTTAATTTACTTATATTCTGTCTACCTTGACAAATATTCAATATAGTAATGATTTTTCAGCTTTTTTATACCTTTTCACCTGATTTTATTTTGAAAGTGCTTTCATGGTTCTATTGATCATTAATTTTTGGTTGTGTAATACATGCAGACCTCAACTTATTTGTTATAACTTCACCTGATGAAAATGACACTTTGTATCAGTATATGTATATGTACTTGTAAGATGTGCAGCCTTCATATATGTAATTGAAAGCATGAACTATTTGTCAACACCAGTGGCCTAGGAATATCCATATTTTTATTTCGGACCTAATTTAGCATGTAACTCTGAAGAACTTCATGTTTTGTTTGTATGATACCAAAAGGGACCATTTTAAATTTGCTTAGATTTTATTTTAATTTTTTGTATATGCTAGTATAGTTTTGGCTGCTAGGTATAGAGGAATAAGTCATTAAGCATTACACTGGTTGAAATTTGTCAATAAATATTTGTTTTAACTTTTCGCAATGCTTCAGTGTATTTTATATACTAATATGTTTGTCGCGACAAATCAGGGAGGGGTCAACTTTTTTCGCAAATATGACAAATGACAAAAATTTTAATCTTTTCAAAATTTTCATTCAGGTTGAAAAGTTAAAGTATATATAGGCTTAAAATGTGGATTACAATCCACTTTTTCTAATTTTATTAAACAAAATGCATTAAAATACCAAATTTGATTTTAAATTTTGAAATCTGAAGCCCAAACTTGACAAATTATGGTAATAAATTGTGGCCCTCTGCAGTTGAAAATGCAATTCTCTAATGATATGTCAAGTTTAAACCGCTTTTGACCTGTTGGATAAATTTTCTTTATTCAACGTATGTTGAATAAAGCCCCGTGCTATTTCCTGCCAAATCTATTCGGAATACAGTTCTCGGTGTTTATCATTGATCATTAGAGAAAAAGATTACACCACTTTATCCCGATTATTACCATATTTTATCCACTCTCGATAGTTAAATTTAAAATGCAATTATTTCTAAATATATGCAGTGAAAATATACAAATGTATGTTTGTGCCAGGTTTAAATAAATAAAAGACTTATTTCTCATTTTAATAAGATGAAGAGTTCATTTCATAAGATTGGTATTTATCAGTCCATGGGGGTCAGTTTAACTAATCGCACTGCTGACTTAGTACCAAATTTGCACTCATAGTCATAGAACATTTACAAGGAGATAACTGCAAGTAAATCAGATATCCAACCAATTAAAAGCTTTATTAAATCATTCAAATCAGATTCCTGGCCATTTTGGATTCCTGACCAATTTAAGGCATACTGTAAAGTATGGAATGGTCATTTGTTTGGAAACATGGAATTTCAATGTAAACAATCATTGCCAAATTTTGGTCTTTTTTAAGTAAAATCTCCAAAATGATAAGAGATAGATGATAAAATTAATCTGTTACAGATAGTATAGTCAAGTAACATATCAAATTAATCAGTAAGAAGAGACCTTCATTTTGAGCACAAGGTCAGAGGTCATCAAGGTCAGAAGTCAAGGTCATAGCCAATTTTTTGGGATTTTTTCAGTAAAATCACCAAAAAAGGTAAGAGATAGGTGATTAAATGTAGTTGAAAAAGTTCAAAACTCTTGTTTACATCATATTTTCGACAAGGATTGACAATAAAATCAAAATAATAACATGTAATCATGACGAAAACTGGTGAAAGACCTTGCAATTGTTCTCTGAACAATTGACTTTTTAATTGTTTTTGTTTTTGTTGTATTAGCCCTTGTAAAAACTTTGCTTCATACGAAAAAAGGAAAAGGTCAGCTAAACGTGGCGCACAATTTGTTCCAATTTGAATCCCTATTGTCTGTTGAAAAACGCGATCTCACATTCAACACAAATGTTGTTGATAAAAAATTCAAGCATTTCTATCACGTCATTTTCACTGTTTTTCTTGTTTGACTCAGTGTGGATATTAACAAAATATGTTTTATCTTTTCCTATTCCTATATGAATGCCTGCGTTCTCCGTTTTTGGTACAGAAACATTGATGTATCAGATCGGAAATTACTGTTTTAAGTTTATTATGTGGGGGGTTGTATACAGGGTAGAAAAATCAAGTTTGAACGCTATTGCAGTATACGAGATTGTTTTGATGAGAGCTGTTCAAGGAGATCTTTGAAATTTTTAAGAATCCCGATCTGATTCACGCCGCTCGTAGAATAGGTAAAACATGAAATGAAACAACACTTAAATTGTTATTCTTGATTCAAATGCATAGCAAGAAATCATTTTACAATTATAGGCTAGGAAAATAGAATACTGTTCTGCAATCTGTGACGTTATCAGATTAAATAAACCTTACGTAAAGAAAAATGGTATAATAGGTGAGCAGGTAGCACAGGTATAGCTATGGAAAGAGAAAAACCTTAACTGCTAAAGAACAATCTACACGACTTTTTTTACAACTTAACAGACGTTTTTGTATAATGCATAGACACGTTTAAACATGTCAGTGGGTTTATGAGATAAATATTGTGTTCAAATATTACTTTGGTCCGATTATTCCATAATACATTGTTCTGTAATTAGTGGTGAAATACGATAACGAGACTTTGCACTGGTTATGTCACAAAACATTAGTTTCAACAAAGGAACAATGGTATAATAGAAATGGTAAATAATGGTAAATTTTGTTATGAAAAGTACAACCAGAATAAAATGATATACATTTCGAGGACAAAAATACTTACAAAGTATGGCGATCCTTTTTTTTTAACTGCAGTAACATTGTCATGCCAGTCACCCAAAGACTGTGTCCGGGTTGAAGAATTGCGTCTAAAGCAGAAATATTCAGCATGTGTTTCAAACCTATAATGCCGAGGAATTGAAAAGAGACGGAAAGGGATGCTTGGAATAGCAATCTTAAAGTCAAAAGAAAAGAATTTTTAATTTAAATATGATCTTTGCGTTAACAAATATATAAAACCTCATTTAATTACGTATATATGACAATATAGCACCACATTGGTCATTCAGTATATTTTAAGCTGAAAATAAAAATAGTACTTTGATTTCTTGCACCAACAAAATTTAAGGACTGTATCGAAGGAATATCACCAATCTTGACTTAATAATTTGCACCAACAAAATTTCTAGGACCGGCATTTGTAGAGAACAAAATCTCGACTGAAATAAAACTTCACATATATTTTCTCATGGAAGAAAAAAAATTCTGCCCGAAATTAAACCTTCCCAATAAACACAACTAATGTCTAGTTCAAAAATAGCCGACATCGGAATAAATGTCTAAAAAATGTTGAAAATAAAATAGTAATTGCTGTATGTCTTTCTTTGAGTGACTTCATCTTTAATCTGGTATTGAAACAGTTAAAATGATGTTTCATAAGAGTAAAAATCGTGCAAAGCTTTTTCTTTCCACAAACACAAATAATTTTCTTCAAGTTTCTGTTTTCTATTTATCAACAATAATGGACTAACATACATATTACAATGTAGGTACCATGAGAACATAATTGAATTATATTTTTATAATTAGTCTGGGGACTGTATTGCAAAGAGAGTTTGCTAACTTTTTTTGAATTCTTATCTTATATAAACTGTACATAACAGATGCACATTAAAAATCTTTTAAAAATACGCACAAAATACAAAAAATACCAAAGTTGAATAAAAGTACAGTAAATTTCGTTATGCTGAACACGTGTTTCAAGGAGTAACCTCTCATCAGCAGCATTAGAAACCAATTATGGAAATTTATAATCCAAAAGTACTAAAAAAAGAAGTACTCATTACCAAAAATATCGAAATACAATTGTAGAAGGCTAAATCCAGTATCAAGGATATCTTCCTAGTGGCATTTACGGAATGCAGCCTAATAATTAAATACCGAAGTTACTGTTAATTTAAATAAGTATTTTAAAGCGGTTTGAATTTCGACAAAAACAGACAAATTGGAGTTTACATTATAAAATACATAGAAAATTGAAAAATCATTTCTAAAAATGACATCCAAGATGAAGAATAACAATAAAAGCGTTGTTCCATTGCTTGTGATAATCATGTATTTACTCCTTATTCTTTCATTGTTAATTGAATTATTAAATTTTCTCTAATTTCTATCCAGTTTTCACATTTCCTGAACGGTGTGGAAACATTTGTTCTCCTCTCTAGAGAAGAGAACAAGTTTCGTGACATTTCCCGCCAAATTTATTCGGAATACAATCCTCGGCGACTTTCATCCAGTCATTTGAACAGTTTCCACAATTTAAACACGTTAATTATGAAATTTTTCACATCTCGTTAAATAAATTTTGAAATGTTTAACAGTTCGGCAAGCCTTGCTTTCAAACATTTGCAAAATTTATTTAACTTGATGGGAGAAATTTCATAATCAACTAGTTCTCGTTATGGAAACTATATGTCTCCTTTTCTAATTTTTGTATAAATGTTTTCCTCTTAATAATTTTTTTGTTTGTTCATAATTTCGTTTTGTGCTTCATGAAGATGTATAATGAAAAAAATATGAATGAGGGAGCTTTCTGAAGATGATTCTTTTCATTAGATTGATTTTTCAAAATTGTCTCTGTCTTTGTCTTGATAAAAAAGTTAAGTGACTTAAATTCTTCAGTAATATTTTCCCTTTTAATCATATCTTTTGTTTATGGCATTAAATTTAGCATATATTCAGCAGTGGTAAGTTTCTGTTTGATAAATGTAAAACTTTTGCACACCATGAAAAGCAAATTTCGAAGAAAGATATGATAGTGGGTGTGCAAAGGGATTGTTTCATATATATATTTTCACAATAACAGTGTTTCACTTTAACTGTAGTTTGTCATATTACAAATGAATACTATCGCTGATAATGTATATTCCCAAAGTAAGTTATAGCTGCCAAAACCTGATATATGTCTCATTTTATCTGAACTCAATAGGCATAAGAAAAGATTTCAAAGCCTCAGTGACTTTGTGAAAAGATCCAAAGCACTATCACAGAAACTGCTAAGTCAGTGATATGATCAGCCTCTCGTCCCTTAAGAAATTCTATGGTCGCCACCATTGTATCACAGATCGTTATGAAGTCGGTTTCACAAATAAAAACGGACTTTTTCAGCTAGATTCTCTCCTTACCGGACCGATTTTGACTTTACCCTGGATTGACCTACGGATCGTGTGTCGTGTTCTGAAACAGAGCATGACATGCTTATCCTTCCGGAACACCTGCTGTGACTCTGTTTTTTTCATTTTTTTTTAGAATTAACACTGGTTTACTTTAGTTTTAAGTGTTGTATTTGTAGTGTTCGTGTGTTATGTTGTTATGTTGTGTCTTCCGTTTTCTGGCGTTCTCGTTTTTGTCTCGGACTTTGATTTCTGTTATCTTGCGCATTGTTCCTTTGGTATTCTACTGTCGTTGTTTTCTTTTGAAAAACGATCATCGTAAAATACGTAAAAAATATTCATTCTTAGAAAAATGTCATAATGGAACTTATCCCGAACCTAGCCTTTGCCATAGTATACGCTCATACGGTGTGCTTATAAATAACAAATATCAAAAATCCAGGGAATAATCCAGTGAATTGAAGTGAAAAAGAATCATGCCACACTTTGCACAGTTCTTTATTTTCAAATAATTATTCCCATATAAAACAAATTATCAAATTATCAAATTTTAGAAAAGTTTAGAAAAATTGTGTATTTTATCCCATATCATATTGCAAGTGTTTTTAAATCGCATACATGTACTACTTTTTCATATGAAATACTGTTTTTCTTCAGTCATATTCTGTCAATGCCGGATTAGATGGGCTGTTATCGTCATCAGAAAAATTTGGAAAGGGAGTACTGCCATGTAAAGAATGTAATATTTCGGGCTGTACCAAAGGTATGAACAAAATATCAATATCGGCACTACTTTATTAATTAGTGGACAAAAGAAGCTTGAGAAATTGTGGATTAACTGTTCCTTGTTTGAGTCTGTAGTATGATACATCTCCCAGTCTTAGTACTGCCCAAGTGTGTATCGATATGTTTGAAGCTCATGTAGCCCTGCGATTTTTACACATGTTTTGAAGCATTGCAGGTAAAATAAAGACAAAATAAGCATCCGACTGAATTGTTTAAAATGTCATATGCTAAAAATTCATCGTTGAGCTTCAAAACTCATGTGTGAATTGATGTTAGTTTTAAAGTGAATTGTTGCCCTTTCAATGTAGCTTCGTTAGTCTTATTATATCACAGCGCAGGTGTATGCAAATGGGCACAGGCCAATGCTTCCACAGTGCAATTAAATTGCCGAAATAGACCAATGCTTCCACAATGCAAATAAATTGCCAAAATAGGTATATCCATATCCTTTCGTAAAATATGCAGTATTTAAAATAACACTAGATATACCGTTTTGCTTGAGAATCTAACATTAGCGGACTATTTCCACTGAGGAAAGATTAATCTGTTAATCATATCTATTACTTGCACTCTGTATATCCCTTACAACATATGTATATTAATATAGGCTGTCCATAAATAAAAGTAACTATTAGTCATCATAGAAACTTTCTTATTTCCTACAGATTTGCGAATATTTACGCTAAGGGTCAGGCATGATCAATACCAAACGGGATGAGAATTAGAGATATGAATGACGAAAGTGCCTCCCTGCAGTGGCGGTTGGTGGTACGTCGAATTCAGAGATGTTATAGTCTGAGCCAGTAAAGCGCTTTCTTAATGTGTGAACAAAGAAATTTCACAATATTCAAAATCAGTTTAACACATGATTGATCGGTGTAGCATAAGTATGTTAAATTCAGACATTTATCATGTCAGCTGGCGTGATTCAGTGGGAAGATAAAAGGCTTTCGACACGTATATGTAAAAAAAATTAAATAATCGAAAATGCACTGAAAATTCTATATCCACTAAATTCTTCACCCTCAAAAGTCTATAATTTCAATGTTACATCTTTCCAACACTTCATTTTCGATTATTTATTTTTTCCTATATAACACTTATGTGGAAAATCTTTTACATATAATTATCAAAATAAACAATTTTTTTTAGTTTAGCGCTTTCATCCTTCCATCGGACTTGTCAAGACGTTAAACGTTACTATGCGTTGCTATGAAGTAACGTCGTTGTATTGTTCTTACATTCGGGTGTTCTCGTTTATTTCCGGCGTTAACGATTTAATTTCGGATTGAATATGCTTATAAAGTATTTTTTCCATATTTTCTCGGTGAATTGTGTCTTCTGTTTTACACTTCTGAAAAAGGATAATTTTAAATTTTGAATTGCACGTTTCTATATGTTCACTTAGCGGGATCATTTGAGTAGTGATGTCTCGAATTTGCTGTTTGTGGATTCTGACTCTTTCTGTTAAACCATTCCCTGTTCGGATAATGTAGTTTTCTTTGCATCCAGGACATGTGATGCAGTAGATTAGATTTGTTGACTTGCAGGTCATATTTGCGTTAACAGAAAATATTTTGCCGTTATTGAACGTTATTTTAGTTGTGCCGGTTTCTAAATAGTTTTAATTATCCCTGGAACATACACCACATCTCTTGTCGCAACAGATTTTAACGGTGAATGTTTGTACATTCATATCGAATCTTGCACATGTAAGTTGTTTTTTTTCAATTTTTTTAATATGTTCCTCCCTTAAAACTGTTTTCATAATTTCACTCTGAAAACAGTTTTAAGGGAGGAAAATTGAATTTTGCGACATTAAACACATTTGATATACCCGGGTTATGCGTTTTTACGAGAGGTAATATCAAATCAGAAGATGATTTTTCTCTCGTTGTACGTAATTCCATGGTTGTCAAATGAGTTGCTTTTTTAATGCCGTCGTCTATCAATTTTGCTGGATAGGGTTGCTGAAGAAGAAATTCACGTAGTTCTTTAAGTTCTTTGGTTATGACAATAGCACACACTCGTCTCGCCATACAATATGGTATGTTCCTTTTTGTATTGGCAAACCATACAAATTACTCTCTTTTATTTTAAAATGACACAAGAAGTCTATTTCGTGTGTCGTAAGCGTTTCGGAATATTTATCTTCCAATTTTTTTATTGTTTTTAATATTTCTTTGTCACAATTTTTCGTTTGCTTAGAATAAAATTCGTTGTCGTTCAATTGTTCCATGACTCTTTCCCTGTAATAATCTTTGTCCATAATCACTACAGGACCCCATTTACCGGCTTCCTTTAAAATAACAGAATTGTCATTATTACGGGTCTGAATAGCTTCCTTTTCGGCTCTAGATAAATTTTGCTTAGAATATTGTGGGTTGATCGGAAATTTTGTGATAATGTCAATATAATATATATGCATCTCAAAATCAGCCCACCAAGGTTTAATCCAATAATTACTAATTAATCCAATAACAAGGTCTCAGGCCAAAGATCAAAGTGACCAATAACCTTTGACTTTGGCAATTTTAAACATAACACTTAGACCTAACATTTTGGTCATAACACTTTATCAGCTTTCACTTGCTAATCACTAGTTTAACTATTAACCAGGACTGAGGTCTAAGTTTAAAGTGACCGATGACGGCTGCAGTTTTGAAATTTTAACACTCAAATGCACATCTTAGGATTGAAATCTATCTTCCCGAGACGTTTGCTTGAGATTGGGAAAGCATTTTCAGAACATTTGCTTGGACATGAAGAAGCGGAAAATAATTAGGTTTGCAATTGCTTGCAATAGCCTAAGTAACAACAAGACAACCAACACAGACAACCACCTTATTCCATCTCATCCGCAGCTTAAAAAAAAACTAACAATCAATTTTCAGTGAAATCGGACAAAGCTGAAATTTTGACAAAGTTGACGTATTTTAGTGGTCTTCTTCGAAATGGGCAATGTTTATGATTTTGTTTTCGCATGAATACTTTCTTCTCAATTTATTGAACATTTATACAGGATAGGAACAAATTCTGCAATGCAGTTCCTGGGATATTGAATCATTAATATTTTTATTAAAAATGATAGCCATTGTAGAAACGGTGGCCATTTTGAATTTTTGTTCATCACTGTATTACATCAAACCATTTCAACATTAGAAAAACTGTGAGTAAAGCTTACTAATATATACGCCCCCACTCCATCATTTGATTCCACAAAAACAAAACAAACAACAACAAAAAATCCAGAAAAATAAATTCAAAGCAAATCCAGTTTTCAAATAGCATGTTGTCTAGGAGGAGTTGTCGCCACAAAGTATGGACCCCTATGGCGGACGGACAATGAACGAACGAACAAACGAATGAACGGACGCAAAGGAGAACAGATGATCACTATTCCCGCTGCACCATAGCGGGAGTTTATAATAATCGATAGGACAATATTTCAAACAGAGAGAAGCACGTTCATATTGACTTCAACAAGATATACACAAAAATTACAAACAACGTATCAAGTAATCGAGTAAAACTAGATAATAAGAATTGTGACTGGATGTATGTCATGAATAAGTCTTAGCTATCTTTGTTATTACAAATGTAGTTTAATAGATATCCCTTTTTCAAATATATTGTATATGTAAAGGTTAAAATCAGATGATATAGAAAAGTAATGATAAGAAATTTGGTTTCAATTAATCCTATCGATTTGCCCTTATGATTTTCAGCGAATCGACTAGCTTTTGTTTTCTTGCACATAAATCAAGATTGAACAATTTGTTTCATAACTCAAATCGTTTTATTGCACTACAATTGTTAAGTGAGCTAAAATTCTAGAAATCTAGAAATCAATTTTCGCTTAAATCTGACACATTTAAAATTAAGACATGTTTGGACGGCTATCATAGAATGAGGTAATAAGATAATTATCAAACAGAATTGTCAAGAGTCGAAATCCAAACGGCAATGGTCCCGACTTGGTACATGAATTCCAAAAGAAATGGTGGTTTAATCTGCTTAAATTGCGCGCCAAACTTTCCCATACATTGTGGTAGTGTCCGGTAGCAACTCCACAGCGATTGCCTTTGGAAGAAATATTCTATACATTTTTTTTATAAAAATATAATATAATAATACCGAGATTACTGTGAATTTAGGTTCTGCATATGCGAATTTCGACAACTTATGTCTCATCAGTGCTGATCAAATCAAAACATTTGGAAATCAATGACCCGAAATATTAGTAAAAGGTGATAGAGACCAAATTACCAAATCTAAAAATGAATCTTAAATCACAGTTCGAGCAGAAACTTCATTTTTTCCACAAGGAACTAATATCCATTTTAGAAGTTCTTAAAAAAAAATTATCGTATGAAACTGATTTTTTTCTTTTTTTGAAGCTGTCTTAATACAACGGTCACGGAGATAAATGACAGCCATTTTGATTTTTTCTATTAAATTTTCTTCGAATTGTCAAAATCTGTTTACAATTAAATTTTCATAAAAATCGGAATACGTTGAATTTTTTATTAAGCATTTCGGCGGCAATCTTGGAAATGTCGGCAATTTCGAATTATTGTTTTGCATGGATTTCGTTCTTTCATCTTACTGAACTTTCTTGTCAAAATGTGATCGATTTCTGCAAAGCAGTTCCTGCGAAGTTTTAACTGAAAATAGTGGATATCTTGGAAATTGATTTTTGCATCCTCCTGATGTGCCTTATATGATTGAATTCAGTCTAGGTATTATTAAGTAAATAGTCTGAAAAACAATGATGAATAAGAATAATAACTAGATTTTCAATTGCAAGTAATAGTTGATGTCGCCCCGGCAACCAGTTCGATGATCAAACTTGCTCACAGCATCAAAATCTATCTAGAAATCCATTTTTGTTTGATATCGGACATAATTAAAATGTTGACATAATTCAGTGGCCGTCACTGTTATAGAAAAAATTACAGAAAAATATTGTTTGTAAACACGTCTCTTTAAGGTTATTCAACTTTGTGCCAAGTATAAATGACTTATGTCAAAGCAAATTAAAAAAAAGACAAAAAATGTGGAGGAAGAAACAATAACAACAATTACTAGTTTTCGCGATTGCAATAAATAGCTCATTTCGCTCTTGTTGGCAAAACTGATTATTCTATTTTTTTTGCATTGTCAAAATCTACTCGGAAATCAAGTTTTGTTGAACTTAGACAAAATTGAAATTCTTTTGTAATTTGTCGGCCGTTTTGAACATTTTTATCGATGCATGACCATCCCTTTAGGTGGCCCAATTTTGTGTGAGATTGGAATTAATTTTGTTCATTGTCTTTTAGGAGAATATCCATTTTTATGATATAGGACAAAGTCAAAATCAAAATTTAGACGTTATTTGGCTGCCATCTTGAAAATGGTGACCGTTTTGAATAACAAATTCCTTGCATGCACCTCTCCAGATATTGATCCACTTTTGTGCATAATATGAATGAATTCTGTTCGGACATCACTGAGAATATTGTTAAAAAGATGCTGAAGAAAGAATAAGAATAACTAGATCTACAAGTGCAAGCAAAAGCTGATGTCGCCCCTACCCCTAACAACCAATTAGATGATCTAATGTTATTCACATAATTAAATCAGTTTTCGTTAACATTGTATTAAGACAAAAATAAGACGTATTTTGGTGCCATCCTGGAAATAATGACCATTTAGTAGAAAACAAATGGTTAAGGTGATCTAATTTTTTTACCAAATATTAATGAATTATGTTCAGGAACCATTGGGTAAATAGCCCGACGGAAATCAATTGAAGAAATATAGAAAGAAACAATATTGAATTAATTTGAAATTAGCAATTATATCTGATATCTCACCCGACAGCCAAGTCGATGATTCCATCCTGTTTTCGTTGTCAAAATCTGCATATTAAGTTGGAATCGGATACCGTGAAAATGTTGACGTATGTGTATGGCCATTTTCAAATGTCAGCCATTTTGATTTTTTCTTTTGATTTTTTTGTTTGCCTTCGCATCTTGTGCGCTATGTCAAAAATTACCTACGAATCAATTTTCGTTGAATTCGGATAAAACTTTTAACGTTTTTTTTTTTTTTTTTTGCGGCATGTTTTTGAAATGACAGCCGTATTGAAATTCTTTTTCGCATAAATTCCTTCCTGTTAGCGTATAAAACATTTATGATAAATATGATCAATTTCTGCAAAGTCATTGTTGAGATATTCTGTCTTCAATTTCATTTTGGTTACGGCGGCCATTTTGAAATTTTTTGTCAGTACATGCATATCTCCCAATGGTGCTCCAACTTTGTGCAAAGTGTGAATGAATCTGTTCAGGCATCTTTGGGAAAATATCCGGACAAAAACAGAAAGATACAATGTACATGATAAATGTATATGTGGAAACAATAAGTCGACCTGATGCCGTCTTGAATGACATAATAATAACTGGATTTGCAATTACGAGCAATGGCCGATGTCACCAATTCGATGATTCGATCTTATTCGCACCATCAGATTTAGGATTTCTCCTTTCCTTTTTTGCTTCGATATTCGTTTGCCGATGTATCAAACACTACATAGAAATCAATTCTCATTGAAATCCGAAAAAGTTGAAATTTTGACGTATTTTGGTGGCCATCATGGAAGTGGTGGCCATTTTGAAAATTTTAAATGCACAGCATATAACTTCAGATTTTGTTCCAACTTTGAGCAAAGTATGGAATGACTACATTTAGCCATTTCAAAATAATTGCTCGTACAAGAATTATTGGAAGCAGAAGAAAAAATAATAATCAGAATAAAAGTAGAATAACAACATGTCACCACCGACTACGTCTTAGGTGACATAATAATAGAGAAACACAATAGCAAAACCTAGACTTGATGCTATTTGGATATAGTAATCGGTTTTTAAAGATAAATATATTTCTTACTTTTTTCCATTCTAGAAACTATACAACGCTTGCAAGTGACAACAGCCCCGTCAATTCTAATTCTTCAAATCGGAAGAGTTGCCAAAAAGGTAAGATGATGTTTTTTTAAAGTTTTGCCATTGACCTTGAAAGTCTTGCAGGCATTTTTCGGGACCCGGATGTTCAAAAACTTGTTCCAGTTTATTTTGATAATCAGGACATGCCTGTAATCTCTTTTACTTAGAAAAAGTTACTAGAAGTATTTTTTTTCAATTGCTCTTCTATTATCTGTGATGCTAATTTCGAGAAGAACTACCCTAGCAGCTCTGATTGTTTCACTTCGCCTTATCGCTATGATCCTTGTGGACATATATTAACGGATAACTTAAGCATTATTGTAGATAAAGAAGTTAGACGATTCTATAGAAAAGGGCCTAAATATCGCCCACCTTCGAAAATTAACTGGCAAGCTTGTTTCGACATTATTGAAGATTCGGTAACTAACTATTGTATAAATGGTGCAAACGAGAAAGTACAGACAAACATGCTCTTAATATGTTTTAAGATAAAATCATTAGTAAAGTCACCAACAGAATTAATTTCTATAAAGAAAATTATCATGAGTCACCTCCTAAGCTGTCTGTTAATAGAATTAAGTTCAAACTGAAAGAACTTGGTGAGAAATATGTGTTTGCACCTGTCAACAAAGCTTCAAACAACGTTGTCATCATCTGAAAAAAATACTATATCGATGTCCAAAACGAATTGGCCATGTTTAACACTTTTAAACGTACAACTTGCGGCGAGAAAACGCTCATCAAACAACATTACAAGGATACAGAAACGCTCAAAGTTCAACCTTAAGATAACACCCTACCTACTATGTACTAGATTCCTAAACTTCTCAAAAATCCCTACAAACATCGTTTTTTTTCGGCTTCGAGTTATGTTCTACCACAAATTTTTATATCCATTTGACCAGTGCATTCACTTGTATAAAAGTGTTAGTTTTAACATATCAAAACTCTGGTGTAAATTACTTTTGGAGTGTAACAAATTCTATTTAAGTTTTAGATAAATTACAATCTTTAGATAGACCAGTTTCATCTATTGACAGTTTTGATTTCTCTACACTTTATTTAACCCTTCCACATAATCTGATTGAATCCAAATTGGGTCCACTTATTAAATGGTCCTTTAAATTTTCGGGTCTTCAGTTTTCTCCAATATAACATACAAGAATTATTGCTCCTGGACATGTGATGATATGATGAAGGTACTGAATCTCTTGCTTGACAACATTTATTTTCGTTTTGGTACCATTGTTTATCATCAGGTGATTGAAAGCCCCATAGGTACTAATTGTGCACCTCTCATTGTAGATCCTTTTCTGTTCTGTTACCAACGGGACTTTATGAATAAAACTACAAAATGGAACTGTACCAAACAGTCATAAACTTATTTCTATTTTCAATGATACTAGCAGGTGCATTGACGATATCCTTACTATTGACAATTCCCGGTTTTTAGCTTTTGTCGATATCATTTACCCACAACAACTAAAACTTAATCAGACAAACAATGATTCTAAATACTGCCCTTTTCTGGATCTAAGTATCATCATTGAATCTGGTAAAATAAAAACTATAAATAAAAAGTTTATGATAAAAGGGATGATTTTAATTTTACTATTACTAATTTCCCATTTCTTGACGGCGACGTTCCCCTAGCTCCATCCTACGGGTGTATATATCTCAACTTGTACGATTCGCTCGCATTTGTTCTACCCTTAATGATTTTAATGGGCGTAACCTTACTCTCACATCCAAATTTTTACAAGGTTACAGATTTCATAAATTATTAAATGCTTTTAAGATATTTTACAGAAGATATGAACATTTGATACCTAGATATGACGTGAATCGCACACAGCTATTAACAAAGGGCATTTCTCAACCTCCATATTATGGAAATGTTGTTAAAAATTTCAGAAACTGATAAATAATCCAGAAAAACTTGGACGTAACTTATATTCTTACGTAATAGTGGATATCGACGAGATATTCTGAATAAATCTGTTAAATTGGCTTTGGATTCCAGTGACCTGAAGACTTTACATATATACTGGCCTCTCACTGATACTGCCGATGTCTGCTGAAATACATGGCCGCTTTTTACCAAACCTTTCGGGGGGTTTGAGCTTGATATTTCTTCCGTAGTGCGACAGTGTTTAACCAGCAGATTAGGTTCCTTGAGCTAGCCGTCAGTTCAGCGGCGATCACTCTTTGACCCATCTTTCTAAATTACGTTTTGTCATATTTTTTGTCTTTTCCAAGATAGTGGTTATTTAGTTAGTAGTCTACCTGCATTGGGTTTTATTCGCATGTTTATTATACTATAGGGAAATGGGATAGAGAAATGGAAGGTTTGGGTACCCAGAAACCGGTTAAACCCTACTACTGGCTTTTGCTAGTGCCGGTACCAAGTCCGGCTATCCTGAGTTCCTATCGTTGTTTTTGTTTGTCTCTTGTTTTCATTATTGGTTTTTTAGTGAAGTTCGCTTGTAAATTGTGACATGTGATTGTAGTTCCCGGCCATTGTAGGTGTTTTTTGTAATTGCAATACGCATAGTGATCTTGTGCAAAACCCTTTGAAATATTTTCATGAATAATAAGGCGTTGTTTATACTTAAGAAATAGATTTTTCCAAGCGGGACCTATGCGAATAGAACATGGGCAGACCTTATATTTGTCAATATTTTATACCGAGCGATAGGGAGGTATAAAATGTAGACAAATATAAGGTCTGACCATGTTCTTATTCGCATAGAGCCCAATTGCAATAATCTATTGCGATTCTAATATATCTAACAAGCGTTTTGAATATTCCAAGCGACTCTTAGAGGGCAATATTGGGTTTGACACTAGAATTAAAATATGTCAGAAAATAATATTACAAACTCAATAAAACAATATAAATAAAATTGATTAGATAAATAATTTTAAAAAATAGAATAATATAAATAAAACATTTAAATTTATCTATTAAATAAATGAAAAATATAAATTTATCTATTAAATAAACAAAAAATCTTTACTTTTGTTTTAAATGACTGGTCTGGTTTGTAAAAGTCTGTCCAGCGTTGAGTCAACTCCGATCAGTCATTCTCAACACTAATTGTGTTGTAAAAGTCTGATGTCTGTTGAGAATGTCTGTCCAGTGTTGAATCAACTCTGATCAGTCGTTCTCAACGGCGTCTGTGCTGTAAAAGACTGACCCATGTTGAAAATGTCTGTCCAACGTTGAGTAAACCCTGGTCAGTCATTTTCAACACAGATCAGTCCTTTACAACACAGGTAGCGTTTAGAATGACTGGTCAGCGTTGACTCAACACTGGACAGACATTCTCAACAAATATCGGTCATTTAAAACACAGGTAGAGTTGAGAATGACTGACCATTGTTGGCTCAACGCTGCACAGACTTTTACAACACAGGTAAAGACTGAGATTGACTAAAGTGAGTTGGCTCAACTCTGATCAGACATTTTCAGTCAAAACTAGTGTTGAAAAAGACTGATCAGCGTTGAATCAACAAAGCTCAGTCAATCTCAACGTTGCCCAGACTTTCACAGTCCATAAACGACTGACTCTGGTAAAAGCAGTCGAAATATTTGTCAATAGTCACATAAATGGACATGGAGAAATCTATATTCGTTATTTTATTTAAATAAGCTGCTCATAAGCGTATGAATTAATACAAATAATCTTTTGTAAAAATATAAAATACGGAAATTTTTAAATCGAAGCGGGTATAAATGTGAGCTAGTTGTATTTATGATTTATATGACTGCTTAGTTATGTTATATTTGAAGCCAAAAAAGAACAAAAAGGAAATAAAACTCATATTAATAATTTTATTAACGTTAAAAATTAAGTTTTTTATATCTTTATTGTAGAGCATGATATACAACATAGATAAGATTTCATAACAACAAAACATTCGTTGCTAGGTTACAGATATGTCAATTTCAGTTCCGAGTCTTAAATTCCGTAACTGTTGTAAATTTCTATTATTGTCATTATTTGATGCAGCTTTTGCGTAATTCATTATCTAAAACTTTATTTACACATGAATATGAGCGAATAAAACGTGAAACTGTACATTACGAATGTCCTTTTGTAAAATATAAACGCATGTGCTTAAAAATATTGTTGGAAATAGAACATAGCTTTGTTTCCAAAGCCAAAGAAAAGAGTCATATTAGAATTGGATATTATAGTTATTTGTTATGCTGAGTTCACATGTCAGCATGACATCTGATATATTGACAAAGCTCTGAGTGAAGGATTCTATTTATCGTTTCCATTTATATTTTTTTCTGTTGTTTGCAGGGGTTCTTTTGGAGTTATGCAAGGAAGGAAAACTGTTTTGTTAGATATGACAAAGAAATAGAATTACCAGAATTGATGCCGGTATTTAAGCTATTATTGTTTTATCCAATTTGGTAATCTTTATTGTAATATTTGTGAGGATTATCTGCAAATGTGTTCATCCGCAGGTATACAAACTTGTCTTAATGAGTATAAGAATGAACATTTTATTAAGTCAGTTCATGTATTTATGATGCATATTCCATGCAGTTACACTACGTGTTTTGTCTTTAAAAAGGAAAAACCTGATAAAATGCAATTTAGATTTCAAAAATTTTATAAACAATGAAAAGCTATAGAGTAAATGCATATATGACAAAGTCTCTACAAAAACGTGGTAAAGCCAAGTAATGGAACAGCGCATTGTTGTTGTTCGTCACCAGCTACCAAACAGATTTTTCAACATCATATTTTACTGGCTATGTGACGAGTGCCGTGCGTGGAGCAGATCAAGGTTACCCTTCCGGAGCACCTGATGATACCTCAGTTTTAATAGGGGGTTCACACTGGTAGTGCTTTAGTTTTGTGCTGTTTTTCTTCATTTTTTGCTTGTTTGTTTTGCCTTTGTTATACTGTCTTAATACCTGTTGGCTGTGAATTGCCGTGATTTTGGATTTATAATTTTAGGAAATCCCCTTTCCTCGTTCTTGCTTCGGTATTCGTTTGTCGATGTACTTAAAGTCGCAATGAGGCATTTTACAAATTACTTCGCTAAAACAATGTATGTCAGAGTAATTTAAATACAAAAGCAAAATGAATTGCGCATACTAAAACCTAAGATTTAACACCCTCCATCGTAGTTTTGTCCTTAGCTATATTTGATATTACTGATTATTCGGATTTCGTTTTTTTGTAAATGCATTTTAAACATTTTTTGAAATAATGCATTTCCCTTGTTTGGGTTCTAGTGCTGCTGATGAGGAATTAATTTCCGAAATGACCATTCTACTCATTAAATTGTTGCAGTTAACATATGTGTTATGGTTTCATGTTTATTTGGTCCATATCCTTTCGTAAAATATTTAATACAGGAGTTTGTCTTTTAATGCAGTGTGGAGTTGATAAAACAATTCCCCGTGTTAGAGATGTATTCTGTTTATTTTTCTTAGATACTGTGTACTTGTACATGAGTTAATATCTCATGTGTACACTTTGTTCTATAACTNATTTCACCCTACTTTTCCAGTGGCAGTCAGAATTTCCCGTCCCATGGCCCTTTCCAAAGTGATTATTTATTAACAAACTTGTTCTCGTCTTGATATAGCTGAAATATTGCTGAGTAGACGTTAAACAATATTCAATCAATCAATCAATCAATTATCTAAATTTATGTAAATCCTAAAACCGTCCATCGTAGTTTTGTCCTGAGCTATATTTGATATTACTGATTATTCGGATTTCGTATTGGTAAATGCATTTTAAGCATTTTTTAAAAATAATGGATTTCCCTTGTTTGGGTTCTAATGCTGCTGATGAGGAATTAATATCCGGAATGGTCATACAGGTCATTAAATTGTTGCACTTAACATATGTGTTATAGTCTCATGTTCATTTGGTCCATATCCTTTCGTAAAATATTTAATACAGGATTTTGTCTTTTAATGCAGTGTGGTGTTGGTAAAACAATTCCCCGTGTCAGAGATGTATGCTGTTTATTTCTCGTAGATATGGTATACTTGTACAAGAGATAATATCTCATGTGTACACTTTATTCTATAACTATTATCTAAATTTATGTAAATCCTAAAACCTGAAAGTTTAACTCCCTCCATCGTAGTTTTGTCCTTAGCAATTTTGATATTACTGATTATTCGGATTTCATTTTAGTAAATGCATTTTAAACATTTTTAGAAATAATGGATTTCCCTTGTTTGGGTTCTAGTGCTGCGGATGATGAATTAATTTCCGAAATGGCCATACAGCTCATTAAATTGTTGCAGTTAACGTATATGTTATGGTCTCATGTTCATTTAGTCCATATCAATTCGTAAAATATTTAATACAGGAGTTTGTCTTTAAATGTAGTGTGGAGTTGGTAAAACAATTCCCCGTGTTAGAGATGTATGCTGTTCATTTAGTCCATATCATTTTAGTCCATATTCTTTCGTTAAATACTATCCAAAAAAATTGTATTTTGTTTCTTGTAGCCATTGAGCGTACGTTAATGTCATTGATTTTACGAAATTGTTCAACACCATGAAGTCATAAACACTTGTCCACTTGTTCAAAAATCTCTTGAAGTTTAAAAGTTCCACTACTCCAATCATTGTATTACCTTCATTTTAGTTATTTTAATGCTTTAGCTAAAATACTTATCGTTACATCTAATTTAAATGGAATGCACTACTTACATGGCTGAATCTGCATTTAAGTAACCAAAACGTAGAACTTTTCTATATAAAAACTTTAGCTGTCAAAATCTAAAGACCTAATGTTTCAGGATTTTCTTGTTTTTACAAAACCGACAAATGACAATCATACGCTCAGGATCCATGATATCGGTGCAAACAAATAAAATATTACTTGTTTTACGAAATACAAAGTTGTTAAGTAAAGGAATGGCTTGAACCATTATTGTTCTTCTGTTCTTTTGAATAAAGGTAAGTATTTACGTCTTTCATACCAAAAATGTCTTTACTTGAACATCCTCAAAATAAGAATTGCTAACAGTGTATACATTAAAAGGACAAGGAAATTATAGACACTCTCGTCAATATCTTTCTGGGATTAAAGAATTATCTTAAAATATTTTAATACTTTTGTTTAAGATTTTGTTAAAATCTGAATAAAGTTCCAGTAAACGATTTGTAATTCCAAAAAGAGAAGTACCGAATACAATTATCATTGATTCATTATTCATTGAGATTATTTGGTGTCATCTAGGGTAGATCAGTACAAAATAAAAAATGTACTAAAAAACACAAAATACGATTAAAATTGATTGATCTACTATGATAAATAAAACAAATACGTTGATTTTCTCGTTATAATTGCATTGCATGTTGCATGTTTGATAGTAAGACTAAAATGCAGCATCACGATATATTTCTGACTCGTTTGGTTTTGATAAAACAATTCAGAGAAAAAATGGATTTAATCAAATTTACTTCCAACAAACAGTGAAACAAATTGCCACGACAAGATGAGGGTTTCTTGCTAATCAGGCATCATCTATTAAATGCATACTTGTCAAAACTAAGACGTGGTTTTATTGTTTTCAATTTAGCACACTACACTGGCCAACTAACTGACAGATAAGTAACTTCTTCAAAGAATGTCTAGTGAAATTTTATACAGTTATGACCCTCTGAAGAGGTGAATATCTAAAAAAGACAGCCGTACTAGGGCTTTATTCCAAGTGAAATATTCACCGATTCTGATGGCAGTAAATCTTTTATTATACCAAAGAAACATTTGATATAATATTTGAAAAAAAATATTATACAAATTAAGGAAATCGCTTGATTTTTTCCCTGTTAATATCAAATTTTTGTTATGCATGTGATCTTAAGTCTCATGTGCATGTAGTAATATATGCTTCTTCGTATTAGTTAGTGTTCATGGATTTTATTGAGTAAAATGTGAAACCAAGAATATACATGTATCGTAGTTTTTAGCTCACCTGGCCGGAAAGGCCATGTGAGCTATTGCTATCACGTGGCGTCCGTCGTTGTCCGTCGTCCGTCGTAAACTTTTTAAAAAATCTTCTCCTCTGAAACCGCTAGGCCAATTCTAATCAAGCTTGAATCATTACCAGGGTATCTTGATTCAAAATTGTGTTCGATTAGTTCGAGGACAAGACATCATGGCTGCTGTTACTAAAAAGAGCACATGGGGGTAAATTGCTGGTTTTTTTTGGCAAATAACTCAAAAACCATTACATATATAAAAAACATCTCACTAAGTAAAAGTAATCAGCATGACAAGATCTACCTGCCCTGTAATTTTGAAAAAAAATCCGAAAACCCGTCTTAGAGTAGTTGCCCTTTTTCGGCAAAAATTTTCAAAATTTTGACATTTTTTATTAAAAAAAAACTATAACAGATAGAGGTCAACTTTAAATTGCAAAAATGTTAAGCATATCAAGATCTACCCACCTAGAAATTTTGAAGAAAATCTGCGTACGTATAGGAGTTATTGCCCTTTATGGGTCAAATTTTTTGCAACTTTATACCTTTTTCCTTGTATTTCAGAGATTTGAGACAGAGGTTAAGATTTAAAGCAAAAATGTAAAGTATGTCAAGGACTACATTTTACCTTCATATTGAGAGTTGTTGGCTTCATCCGAGATGGCCGTCAGCGGAGAACTTAGTTTTACATTTGATCCTATGGGAAAACATATTCAAAGATCTACTCCTCTGAGACTACTCGGCCAATGGGAACCCTTCTCGGTCACACCTGTCCTTAGTTGGTCCCGGCAAGTTCCCATCAGATCCAAGATGGCCGCCAGCGCACAACATTGTTCAACATTTGACCCTTTGGGAAAACACATTCAAAGATCTTCTTCTCTGAGACTACTTGGCCAATTAGAACCATACTTGGTCAACTTTGAAAAATTTGTCCTGCAAGTCCCCACCAGATCCAATATGACTGCCAGCAGGAAACTTAGTTAAACATTGGACTTTATGGGAAACACTTTCCAAGATCTTCTCCTCTGAGACTACTTGTCCAATTGAAACCATACTTTGTCACAACTGTCCTAAGTGGTCTCTTTTAAAAAAAAATTGCCCGTCAAGTCCCCATCAGATCCTAGATGGCCACCAGCCGGGAACTTAGTTTAACATTGGACCCTATGGGAAAACACATTCAATGATCATCTCTTCTGATACAGTGGGCCATATTACATCTACATATTTACCTTATTTTGCCCCTTAATTAAAATAATCTCCCCTTATTTGTTTAAGAAATATATTTTGTATCCGTAAATTTGATAATGTGTTTGCTTATAAACCTTTCCTCCATGATTTGTCATAACAAAAACTGTTCTGTAGTTTTCATATTCTGTGTATGATATCTATCTGAAGAGCTATTTGCTTAGAATCCATTCACATTTTCGTCAAATTATATCTCCGCCATACGAAATCAAAGCTTGAATTAAACGAATTTGCGCTTACTGTTGACATAATGCAGTTTCTAAGCCCATAGACATGGAAGATTGAACATCTTCACTAAACAATGAAACTATATATTAACACATTTACTCTGTCTTTTCTTACATAACCATGAACCTTAACATGAAAACGTCGCTTTTAATGATATCAATATCCATTTCCTTCTTGAAATGCCTCGACAGGCCAAACCTTAATTCCTTCAAGGCGGATAGTCTGTAAAAAGTGCAATCCCGTTTTCTGGCATCAGCGTAGACTTTTACGAAAAGCTCACTCAAGGCTTCTGGTGTTTCGAAGTTGAAATCTCTGTCATTTGCCAAAAAATTTGCGTAAAACATGCAAATGCCGTTTTTTTTTTGTTGCCTTTTTAGTATTGTCGGTGTCCTTACCTAGGAGCCCGTCCAAATCCTCATCGGTTTAAATACCGAACCTGACAGCTTCCATTTGTGTACAGTCTATGAGGACGAAATCAAAATGGGAGACAATGGAACCAGGGACTACCTAAAATCCGATAGATAAAGTCCTTATATTTAATTATATCAATATATATCTATTTATTTTATTTATTTATTTTTATCAAAATAGTAAAAATGTTACAAAATAAGATTAATTACCGGACATTTCAAATTTCAATGGTTATTCACCGGCGAACAATAGGGTTATTCGATGGACATGGGTATTTTCTAAACGTTATTCAACCTTTGTGCCAATTTGAAGAAAAAATTCCAGATTATTTTATGTCACGTGACTTTATCTGGACCAATAGAATTGATTATTTATTATGTAAGGTATAATGATATGTATTGTGTTGTTATTGATAAAAATGTTAAAATTCATTTCAGAGTGGAAAGAATATAACTCATCGGATTCATAAATATAAACTATATGGTGTTATTCTGCATTTTGGTACTATCGATAGTGGGCACTACTATTCATACGTCAAGAAATTGCATACAGACCAGTGGTTCTACTGCAACGATTCGATTGTTCAACCTATGCGGGAGGACTATGTTTTTGGAGATTCCAATGCTTACTTGCTGTTTTATGAAAAGGTTGAAAAACTTCAATTACAAACAGATATGTGAATTAGTGCTTCTATAAATAATTTCACAAAGATGATTCCTCAAAATGTGTATCAGATGTCAGAAAATTGATTTCTTTAAATAATATACCACTGATTAACACACTATAATAAATAAAATAGACATTGTAGGTATTTACTGTTATATTTTGTTTTTAAGTATGTGACACAGTGGAGTGGATCCAACTTTATTTCAAGACGGATATATGCGAATCACTCGTTTGGAATAGAATTTAGACGTATACATGTACCATATCATAAAATGTTTGTTTTTATTTTTTCCTATGTAAAATCTGATTATTTGCAAACAAATATGAATTTATATTCTACAAATATTTTTTATATAGAGAGAAATTCTCTAAATTCATGTTACTTCTGTTTTTAATTTCTTTGTTTTCATATTTTGTACCTGTGTAGGGCAATATTCTTTATCACTGTATTTTCTGGACTTTAGATTTACTGCATAAATATATTGGTAAGCAAAATGGGAGCCAGCAAAAATGAAAATAACGAAGTGGGGGTAATAACATAATTACCGAACAGAATTGTGAAGAACCATAGTCAATGAGAAAAAAAACAAAGCAGATGGAAACCACAGGAAAAAATGTCGACCGCAAGAATCCTGACTTGGTACGGGCATTTCAAAAGAAATGGGGGGTTTCACCGGTTTTTTGGCGCGCCAAACCTTCCCTTGCATTACGGTAGTGTTCGGCAGCGATTGCTAGTGAAAGGTCATAGAAAATTAAAAGAAATGATCACCCCAGTATTAAGTAAAAAAAGGAGTCTTGAATCAGAGTTCCAAGTTTTCTTACAAACAACTCGATGAGTGGTCTGTGATCGTTTATATGTTGTATTGTATATTGGTCCCTTTGTCGGGCAACGGATGACAGTGTTTGTAACAGTACTTTGCCCGTTCATGACAAAGGATGCCTAATTTTATATTAAAATATTATACTCATGATATTATACTCAGATATTATACTCATGAAAAACAACAAAAAAGCTTTGTTTCAATTACTTATTCTTACCTTATATTNGATCGTTTATATGTTGTATTGTATATTGGTCCCTTTGTCGGGCAACGGATGACAGTGTTTGTAACAGTACTTTGCCCGAAATGCTATGTTCGTTGACGACCCCGCGTTCATGACAAAGGATGCCTTATTTTATATTAAAATATTATACTCATGATATTATACTCAGATATTATACTCATGAAAAACAACAAAAAAGCTTTGTTTCAATTACTTATTCTTACCTTATATTTGTGGACATTTTTCCATATAAATTTTTTTCCATGTCGCTTCATTTGTTCACATGTTTTTAATTATTGAAACTATTTAAATGATCGCAGGCTAAGCTTAACCCTTCACAAAGCTTTGGCTCGCGATAGTCACAAAAATGCGGTATACCTAGTATTTAGCATAAAACCTAGGATATCAGTGCGAAATGCCAGGAAAGCCGAGCGATAACGTCCGTTTCCGGTCGGTATGCATAGAATACTATGTATTGCGCACGAAAACTGCAGTTTCCAATCAAACTGAACAGAAACAAGGGTTTTTGTACAAAAACTCTAGTTTCTTGTCGGACTTGGAAATTTGAGTTTCAACTGAAAAAGCTATTTATAGTTTTAGCAAATGAGAGACGAAAAAAAGGAAATCGCTATTAGATATTTAACGTTCGTGTATCGCTATTAGATATTTATCGTTCATCTAATCAGAAACGGAAACCGAAATTCAGAATTAAATCAAACCAATCAAAATCGTTTATTCTGTTTATAGCTAATAATTTTCTCTTTTTTTTAATTAATGTTTCGTTTTTTTTTATTTATATTATGATTTGATATTATAAGCTGACAATCAAATAAAGTGGTGCTTTTGACCCTTTTGGGGTGCGAAATGTCATCAGATTGATCGTCTTAGTTTAACTTCACCAGTTAACAGTCCTGAATTTTGCCGCCTTAGATTTAGTTTTGAAAATAATTATTTGATGTAACAAATACCTGAAGAAAAAAATCCATATAATTTTTAGTGTACTCTGTTTAAACGTCAGTTTTGAAAAAAAACCTCACTGTAAATAAGGAAGATTTAAACTCAATTTTCAAAAACTGTTTTTTTTTTAAATTAAAATTGTATTTTAAAATATTCTTTCGAAAAGAGTTTAGTTGTTGTGCTATTCAAATTTCCTGAGTTTTTTTTGCACAAAAAGGTATTAAAAGTAGGATTTTTAGTCTGTGGTTAAAACTATCTCTTTAAAAATCACCCAGTCTTTTCAAAATTCTATAAATGAATTCAGTGTTTTGAAAATTTTACTGCGTAATATCCTTTGGAATGAGTTTTATATGTTGCGATAAACAAATTGATACATTTTGGCATAAATAAGGTATATTAAAAAACATATAGTGTGTGGCGACATATAGGGATCACTTTAGTCGTCTTTCGGCAACGTCGACGTCATTGTTGTCCGTCCCACTTTAACACTTTTCTCAGCAACTACAAATCACAGTCATTTGAAATTTTGCATGTGACTTTAGTATTGGGTTCTCTATTGCGCTTTTAAATTCAGGTCTGTCGGATATCCACTTCCTGTTTACCGACTTGGATAAATTTCAACAAGTACTGTCAACGGTTAAAAAATTTCGTAACACTTTTCTCCGCAACTACAAATAACAGCCATTTGAAACTTTGTATGTTACTTTAGTATGAAGTTCTATATTGCGCTTATAATATTCAGGTCTGTCTGGCATTTACTTCCTGTTTTAGGGCATGCGCCACAGTAACCGTCGTTAGGGGGTGCTAATGTTACAATACAGTAACGTCATAGTTTGAATTTTTCGGGAAAATGACGTTACAATTGTTTAACGTCATACATCTGTAGATCAGAGCAGAGCTTTTCGAAATTATTCCAGAATCCCAAGCTGGGTTTAGAAAAGGATTATCTACCTTGGATAATATTTTTTGCCTTCATGTGTTGATAGAATTGTATTTTTCATTTGGTTGTAAATTGTATTGCACGTTTGTTGTTCTTCGGAAAGCATATGACAAAGTTTGGAGAGTAGGACTATGGCATAAATTAGCTAAGAGTAAGATATCAGGTAAAATTCTCAAGGTGATTTATAATATGTAAAAGGATATTAAGTCGTGTATTAAACTCGGGAGATGAAGTATCAGGATTCTTTGCAAGTGAAATTGGTGTGCGTCAAGGGGAAATATGTCGCCGTTACTTTTTTGATCTTTTTATCAGATATTGAAGACTTCTTTGAAAACAATATGTCAGGTCTGAGCAATATTACATCTTTATGTCAAAACAATCTTAAAATATTTTTGTATATTTTTGTGTTACTTTATGCAGATGATACTGAGGTACTAGCCGAGAATGCTAAAGATTTGCAGGCAAGTTTAAATGTGTTTGACTATAATTGTAAAACTTGGAAACTTGCAGTAAATGTTGACAAAACAAAAATTTTATCTTTTCAAAACGTAAATATAAAGATCATTTTGACTTTAAAATAGACGGTTCAAGTATGGAAGTAGTTGATTCGTTTTCATATCTTGGTTTATTGTTTAATTTCAATGGCAAATTTGTATATGCTAGGGAAAAATGGTTGAGCAAGCTGGAAAATCACTTTATGCATTATATAGAAAAACTCGGAATATATTTCTTCCTATTGATTTGCAAAGAAAATTATTTGATTCTCTTGTTCAGCCAATCCTTTTGTATTTTTCTGAAATTTTGGAATTCGAAAATATTGATATCATTGAAATTCTTGAACAGAATTTTGCATGTTAGATCTAGCACTCCTACCTTCATGGTATACGGTGAAACTGTCAGATATCCGAAAGATGTAAAAAAAAAAAGAAAGAATGTTAAATTTTGGGGTGAAACTAATACATAACAGTGATAGATTATCAGGAAAGCTGCATACATTGTTACTTCAAATGCATACATCAGGAAAATGAAAATCGAAATGGATAAGCTATGTAAAATCTATATTGGACAACACGGGTTTTAGTTTTGTCTGGAAATGTCAAAAAAAAGTATGGATTATACCGAAATTAAGTTTCCTGTTAAAAAGATATAACAGGACCAATTCGTGCAAAAATGGAAAAGTGATATTGCCAATTCTTCAAGGGGTGTATTTTATAGCATATTTAAGCCAGACTTTGAATTAGAG
>MJUU01006953.1:115869-131365 GCA_002080025.1 Modiolus philippinarum
GTAGTTTCTAAGATTTCCATCAAGAAATGGATTTGTGTTTATAATATTAGATTCAAAAATTCATCTGAAACTCATATGCTGTACCTATGTGACTGACTTCAAGTGATTTAACATAAAAACCGACTCGGCACTATGATCTAACAACCCCTACTTCTTTAACACTACTGTATGCTTTATTTCCGACTAATAAAAATACCAAAAAACTTTTTTGATTTTAACTACTGGATTTCAATTTCATAGATTCATATCTCATCACCTCAAAGAAAACAAAGAAATGTTGGAAAATATAAGTTGACTAGGGACATTGCTTTTCGTAATGGAGATAGAATGGTTTTTCTGAGTTTGATAAATAGTTGGCAGCTAGTACGATATGGCAATGTCCGGATTATTTTTGCTTCCCCCAGATACAATTTTGCCTTTACCAACAGGCAACTTTATTGGTACCTATTAAGTTCACTTGCCAGTCATCGGTAAATCTTGTTAATGCGGGTTTTCTGAGTTTATTTTTTTACGTGGATTATTCAGTACCTCTCTGTTTATCTGTTTTGAAAGGATCCAGGATTTGAAGTAAAAGGGACGTAAATTAAGAAAAAATAGTCAAGCATAGCGACGTAGGAAATTTGTTTGACAACCCCTCGATTCTACCCTAAAAATAATTTTCCCTTTCTTTTGAGGAGCATACGCCCCTTTCTCCCTTTCTAAATCCGCTCCTGGTATAATGAATAATATTCATAATCCGTAACTATGTATACAATTTGAATGACATTAAACAGATATATAACGAGAAATCCTTGAAGAACATAACTTAACTAGCAGCGTTGAAAGATACGGAATAACGTCAATGACGCTTTCCAGCGAAAATTGACGTAAAATTTTACTTTTTGAAGGTTTTAAGCTTTATCTTGAAAAAACGCCCGTTAACCCCTAATTTTTATTTCATATTTTAATTCCTTGGTGCAAGCCATATCAGATATGTGAAATTCATGGAAAAATCGATGTAGGAAGAATGACAAAAAGATTTCAGAAACGTCTGAATTTTAAGGTTTTGAAATTAGCAACTAAAAATTAGATACATATTGAAATAAATAAATTATTCTTAATCTTGTGTTATAGTTGAAGTCTTAAAGATTAATCTGCAGAAAGAATTACTTGGCTATCTATGAAAATAAAAAAAGTTACACCGATTTGAATATAGCCCGCAAATTTACAGTAGTTGCAATTTTGGCTCAATTTTAGCGAATTTCGACGCTTTATATATTTGAAAATATATATATTTTTGCATATTTGGAAAGTACGTATCAAAATTGTACAATACTCAAATTTTCACAAGTATATCAATGTAGATCGAAACTGTGGCGTATGCCCTTAACCGGCTAAGAATATTGTTCAACATATTGTCAATAGTAAAAAAAAATCGTAGCATTTTCTCAACAACTACATATCACAGCCACTCGGAATTTCTCATTTACTATAATAAAAGCGAATTGAAATGTTGTATGTGACTTCATTATGAGGTTTCATATTGTGTTTATCGTATTCAGGACTGTCGGACATTTACTTCCTGTTTATCGACTTGGAATATTTTGGACAAGTGCTTTCAATGGTCAAAATTTTCGTAATGCTTGTCTGAGCAACTATAAATCACAGTCATTTTAGATTTTGTATGTTACTTAAGTATGGGGTTCTATATTCCGCTTATCAAATTCAGGTCTGTCGGACATCTACTTCATGTTTACCGACTTGGGGTATCTTCAACAAATACTGTCAATGGTTAAAATTTTCGTAACACTATTCCCATTTACTAAAAATCACAGCCACTTGAAATTTTGTATGTGACCTCATTATGAGGTTTCATATAGCGCTTATCGAATTTAGGTCTGTCGGACATCTACTTCCTGTTTACCGACTTGGAATATTTTGGACAAATACTTTCAATGGTCAAAATTTTCGTAACACTTTTCTCAGCAACTATAACTCACGGCCACTTGAAATTTTGTATGTGACTTCAGTACGGGGTCTCATATTGCCCTTATCGAATTCAGGTCTGTCGGATATACACTTCCAGTTTACTGACATGGAATATTTTTCAACCAGTTCTGTCAATGTTAAAGATTTTCGTAAACTTTTTCTCAGCAACTACAAATCACAGTCATTTCAAATTTTGTATGTTACTTTAGTATTGGGCTCATATTGAGCTTCTTGAATTAAGGTCTGTGGGACATCAACTTCCTGTTTACCGACTTGGAATAATTCCAACAAGCACTGTCAACGATAAAAAATTTTGTAACACTTTCCTCAGCAACTACATATCACAGCCACTTAAAATTTCGTATGTGACTTACGTATGGGGTTCTATATTTCGCTTATCAAATTCAGGTCTGTCGGACATCTACTTCCTGTTTACCGACTTGGAATATTTTCAAAAAGTACTGTCAACGGTCAAAATTTTTGTAACACTTTTCTCAGCAACTATTAATCACAGCCACTTGAAATTTTATATGTGACTTCAGCATGGAGTCTCACATTGCCCTTCTTGAATTAAGGTCTGTCGGACATTTACTTCATGTTTACCGACTTGGAGTATCTTCAACATATACTGTCAATGGTTAAAATTTTCGTAACACTATACTCATTTACTATAAATCACAGCGAATTGAAATTTTGTATGTGACTTCATTATGAGGTTTCATATTGCGTTTATTGAATTCAGGACTGTCGGACATTTACTTCCTGTTTATCGACTTTGACAAGTACTTTCAATGGTCAAAATTTTCGTAATACTTTTCTGAGCAACTATAAATCACAGTCATTTTAAATTTTGTATGCGACTTTAGTACGGGGTTCAATATTGCGCTTATCGAATTCAGGTCTGTCGGACATCTACTTCCTGTTTACTGACTTGGAATATTTTCAACAAATAATGTCAATGGTACAAATATTCGTAACACTGTTCTCAGCACCTACAAATCATAGCCACTTGAAATTTTGTATGCGACTTCAATATGGGGTTCCATATTCTGCTTATCGAATTCAGGTCTGTCGGACATCTACTTCCTGTTTACCGACTTTTTCAAATATGGAAATATTTTTATTTGTAATGAATCAATTAATATAATATCCATAATGAAAAATGCAAAAGGACCTACATGGCCTTGATTTCACATGTCTTTATCTAATTAGACTAGGTATGGTAACTTGATAATTAAATAAATTGGAAGAGGATTTTTGAAAAAGGGAGATAAAAATATTTTACATAGATATCACTATGAAAATTCACATTTTACAAATTATATGGAAAACAAAGTAGGTGACCCCCATTTTCCTATAAATTTTTTGAAAGTATGTTCAAAGGGCTAACACATGAGTAAAGTAGAAGGAAATCTATGGAAAAGTTTAAAAGCAATCAACAATATACCTGTTTTCCCGATATATTCATTAGAAATATGTGATTTATTTTGCATCAGTAATTTTAAAAACAAGCACGGTGACCCCCTTTTTTATTTTCTTATTTCAATGCTTATATAGTAAGGAAACTTTCCTGTAAAAATTTTAAAAAATCTATGGAATTTGGTTTGTGTATCTGCAAGACCTTCAAAATTATTATTCCTATTCTAGATTTACAGGATATGTTTTTTCTCCTGATCCAGACATACACCTTATACTTAGAATTTTGATTTTACAGATTGTTAAGGTTACTTGAGCCAAAAACGGCTATTTCAAAGTGCAGGCGACACAAGTGTTCCGTGGAACACCCATCAATTTTTAAAGAGTTAGTAAAACATATCATCCCATTTTTTAACATAGACTAGTTAGACAGTACACAAGATAGACACGTTTCACACGATAGACAGGCTCCACACGTTGTGAATGAAATGAAGCGTTTGTAATGTGTAAATTGTGTAGTAATTATACAAGCTAAAAACGATATAAGTACCGGTAGTTCCAAACGGAACGAGCGGAAAATGCCAGTGGAATGAACGAGTTCGCAATGAAACGTAAACCGTGCAACAGACTGAATAAGATAAAATGTCTCACTATTTCTTTATGGGTGGAACAGCTGAAATTTATCACGCATGATTTAACAATGGGCTATTTACATTGGAATTGGAACTTTAACTCGCTTGCAGAAAACAGTACTCACCCCTCTGAGGATACTTGATAGCTCCCGGTTGTTATTAGGTTGAAGTTTTAGTTTGTGACGCCCTAGGTATTTTTGGCTTTTCGTTTATCTGTTTTTATATTGTTTCCATTTATATTGGCCCTTTATTTTGCTGTCTTCGGATCCTATATTCTTTTTTTCCCTTTCCGTCTTTTTTCCTTCAGTTTCCGTTTGCCGATTTACAGACCGAACATTAATGTTTCTGACTTCAACGACCGAAATCTTTGTCTCACTGAAAGACTTCTGCATCAAGGGTTAAGATATCATAAATTGATAAAAACAGTCTCTAAATTCTATTATACATACATTGGCTTATTAAAAAAATTTGGTTCTACATGCAGGGCTCTTATACATCAGGGCATTTCACATCCAAGCTTCTATGGAAATATCATTTACAAAGCGCATAAATTCAAAAATTGTCCTTCCAAACTTATTAATCCGTTGAACAAACTTATTCATAAAGGATATAAATACAGCATTGTTGTTAAATCTTTACTTCTGTTTTTTGTTGGCAAAAATATTGATCATCTCCTAAATGCTTTACACCATAACTAAATTTAAACAATTTTTCATATTGGCAGTATTTGGCATTGCACAATATCATGTTCTTCTTTCATAATAAATGATGTTGTTATACCAAATCTATTTATAAGTATTTCAATTGAAATTTCATATGTGGGAAGGCTTGATATCATAGTCAACGGAAATTGTGTCCTTAGCTAGCTGTCAGTAACTGCGAGCATTTGTCCGGACAGTACCTGTATGTATTGTCTTCCTGTTTTATGTACTTCATTGTAAGGGTACTCGTCTTGATAAGTTGGACTTTTTTCTAGTTTGATTTTTACTGTGAGTCTTTTTGTGTATTTATTTTTAGCCATTCACCACACATAGGGGGAGGGTTTGGATCCAAGAAAACGAGTTTAACCCACCGCAATTTTTGCCCCTGGCCCAAGTCAGGAATATGTTGGTCATTGGCTTGTCCTTGTCTTCTTATAAAATTTAAGTTTCTTGATATTTGGGTTATTGGATGTGGTTTGTATACATTGATTTATTCACTTTTTTACCTTTTCGGGGCCATTTAGGGCTTACTATATGGTGTGAGGTTCCTCACTGTGTTGAAGACCATATGACGACCCCTAGATGTTTTGATTTTGGTCGTTTTAACCTGGATATGGGATGTTGTCTCCTTGACATTTACCCCATTTCCTTTCTTTTCCATATTAACTGGGGTGATTATCGATGCAAATAGAAATACAACTGTACATGGACGTACTTATTTGAGACATTATTCTGAAAAACCAAGAGTTAAAAAATATAATTCCAATTTTGTATGTTTCCTTAAACTCTCAAAGACAAACATTTTTCTAGGAATTAATACAAGCACCAATGTTTTTGGATAAAGTATTGTCCTTACAGAATTTCTATTTTGCTTACTATTCGATTAACTGTAGTTTTGTTAATTTTACATTTCAGATGTTTTTGCATTTAAAATGAAAATTTTCAGTTTCTAAATGTCAAAATTTTCAAAAAAGCAAAAATTTCGAGTAAAAAATTTGTAGGTAGAAAAGTCAAAACTTTGAGCGGAAAATTGATATTTTGAGTTTGAAAAAGAAAAAAAATTGAGTTGAAGTTGACATTTCCATGATATAAAAGTCGAACTTTGATTTTTGGCCGAATTTCCCTCAAACGCTTTCGTAGAGTTGTAATTCATGTTTAGAAAAAAGTTCATTTGTAGACATTTTGTATCATGTGCACTTACGCCTTATCCTTTCATTGTTTATTTTAGAAAAAAGGTAGATTTAATTTTATTACCAGAAATTATAAATTAATAGCACAATAAATAGTTATGGAACACATAAGTGATTGTGTGGTTTATATGATAAATTGTCACCAAATAAATTTTGATTTGTTGTCTTTATTGTGTTTGAAAATATTCCGAACTTCCCGAGAAATGTTCTGTCAAACAAAAGTCTGTGATTGCAGGGTGTGTCGGAGTATCTAGCAGCATCTGTTAAGCCACAGTGATCACAAATTATTGTTTAAAGACAGTTTACAAATAATTTACACCTAAGCGAAGTTTCCGGGTTGTAAGAAAAACTTCACTTGACTGGATCCGCCATGTACTTTATTAGATATCCATTTTGCATACTATAGATGACAAAGAAGTTGTAATCTATTTCATTGGTATTTTGGCTTTACTTTCTCTTTTACACATTTTACTTGTTTTGTGATGTTGGTGAGTCGTCTCCTGTTGTTAATTTTTCGTCAGTAATGAACTCCTAAAAAAAGCTTAACCAATGCTTTATCTGCCTCATTGTTGCTGTCATGAAATGACTGAAACATTGTAGACGCCGCCTAGTAATTCAGAGGTTTTGCCCGATATGTCGTATCTTTACTCAAGTGTCAGAGTAATTATCAAAGCAGTAGAAATAATCACAAAATGGAAAGACGATGTGTTGCAAATATTTATTAATAGTCGGTGAAGGAATCCCATTCCACTCCCAAACTTTGTAAAAGCCTATGAATTTATTTGAATACAAATATTGGAATCGGTTATATAGAAGTTTCTTTTTTGTCTTGTTAATTTTTGCTTAGGTTTTAGTGTTTTGCAATGTTTATGTTTCCTTTTTTAATTATTAGTTCAGTTTCTAGAACAGTAAACATTATAATTTGACTGATCGGTGACCACTAAATGATCACTGAATCATGTCTGTGATAAAGTCTACTCCACGAACGGCGTCAATCAGATGTGGATTCTAAAAAATTCTAAAGATTTCCTCGAACAGCTATCCTCTAGCAGTCTTACCCACTGCTGCCACAGCATACAAACTTTTGATTTTTCTACTCTTTATACTACCTTGCCACACATAAATTGAAAACGGTAATTTCAGATTAGATACATCAATGTTTCTGCGCTAAAAACGGAGAACGCAGATACACTTATTTAGTAGTAGGGAAAAACAAAACATATTTTGTAAAGAACCACACTGAATCAAACAAGAAGTACACGGAGAATGACGTTATCAAGATGTTGGAATTTTTAATAGATATTATTTTTGTCGAAATTGGGGCCGTGTTTTTCAACAGACAATCGGGATTCCCACGGGAACTAACTGCGCGCCACTTTTAGCTGATCTCTTTTTTCTAACGTATGAGGCGAAGTTTTTACAAGGGCTAACACAGAAAAAACAAAAACATTTAGCCCAGTACTTCCATTTCAGCTTACGTTACATAGACGATGTACTTTCTCTTAATAATCCAAAATTCAAGGAATATTTACATCAGATCTATCCCAATGAGCTTGAAATTAAAGGGATGCACCTTCGAAATCGAAGCTTTATGAGAAACTTGATGATTTTAACTGATCAACTGTGAACTTTCCCTTTCCGAGCAGCAATATACCTACCTCTCCAGCCTATGGAGTGTACATTTCACAGTTGATTTGTTACTGTCGAGCATGTAGTTTATACAGTAAAGGATGGCGAATACAGCGAAAACTAATTGATTTTGGACGGATGGCCATGTGAAGGATGGCTTATGACGATTGCGATGGACTGATTCGGGTGTCAAAGCGTTGTTATAGTGCCTGGTAAAATCGAAAGTAATTACCAAGACATTTTTCTGATAGTTCAAATTAATTTAAGACATGAATATTATAGTTTAGAATCACTGGCAAAATTTTCGACCGCAATGGTCCTAACTTGGTACAGGCATTTCAAAAGAAATGGTGGGATAAATCATTTTTATGGCTTACAAAACCTCCCTTCTACTGAGGTAGTGTCTGGTAGCAATTGAACAGCAATTGCCATTGACAGGTCATAGACAGTTAAAGATAAGATGAACCCAGTATTAAGTAAAGAAAGAATCTTAAATCAGAGCTCGGACCGAAACTTCAAGTTTGATATCTATTTTAAAAGATTTTTTTTTAATGATCGTATGAGACGAATTTTTTTTTGAAGCCTTGATTAATAGGGCGGTCACAGAGATAACTTTGTGCTAGCTCTCATATAACGAATCAACTGTGAAACCGTAAGCTGGAATATTACTGTTCATGTTAGAGAAATTGATAATTGATAATTCCCTTTTGTCGTAAATTCAAGAACTGAGATGACCATTTTCGAGTAAAAATTCTACTCGACAGATATTAATTTGCCCAAAATTGCTCAAAGGTTATATCACAATGATCAAATCACTTTTAACAGATCAAATTTGTGACAAATTGGAAAACACATGGATTTTGGATTAAACCACCACATGACATTTAAAAGAGTTTGCGATGATATTTCACACTCACTTAAATATAAAAAATAGATATAAATTTTTAAATATTCATAAAAAGTGCATATCTCAAATCATGAAAATCGTTCATGGATTTCCAAATGTTTTGGTTTGATCTACACTGAAGAGACATAAGTTGTCGTAATGCACATATGCAGATCCTTAATTCACAGTAACTTAGGTATTTTGTTATTTGTTATCATTGGGCCGATACCACTGCTGTTTGACTGTTAGTCCCGAGGGTATGCACCAACCCAGTAGCCAGTACTTCGGTGTCAACCAGAATTTGAAAACTTGCAAAATCTCAATTTAAGAAAATGTTCTTAAAACCTAAGGGGTATTTCCGTCTTGCATAGCTCTGTACTGAGCTGATTTCGGCCCTATTGGTGATTTGTTCTTTATCAGCTTTTACATATATTTCGGTTCATGGATTTCCAAATGTTTTGATTTAATCTGCATTGAAGAGACATAAGTTGTCGAAATGCGCATATGCAGAAACTAAATTCACAGTAACTTCGGTTTTTTGTTATTCGAAACTCTTAAAATATTGGATTATCACTACTAAGTGGTATTTTCAGAGATTGTGTTGACCATTCCCACTCCAATAGTAATCTAAGCTATAGGGCAAAACTTTCACTTTTCTGAGCAGCAATATACCTGAAGAGTACATTTTACAGTTTATCCGTTACTGTCGAGCATGTAGTTAATACAGTGATTTTTTAATAAAGCAAAAACACTCTCCCAGAAGATGCGTAAGTCGGGGATTTGTTCCGCATTTTTTACTGTCACCCCTCCAAAAATTCTATTGAGGTCACTGTGACATCATTGAAAGATATGACATGTCTATTTTCCACATGAAAACGGGCATTTTCAGCAAGATTTTACGTCTTAACGGATTTGACATAACCGGTTTTGATTAAACCCTGGATTGACTCACTGATAGTCTGACATGTCTGACGAGTGTAACTATCGTAGTAGGACATGCTTACAGTACCCTGAAAATTCAACACAGCAATTTGACTGCAAAGGGATCACTACGGCACGAAAAAGGATACGATCATTGATCACAAGACTTCTAACAAATGATTACAAAAGTTGTGATCAATGATTGCAGCGGTTGTGATAAATAATTGCAGAAATACGATCCTTTTTTAACAGGATGAATTAATCAACTATTATCTAATGATAAACTGCCATTCAGTTGTGATCAAGGATCATAATCCTGTGATCAATTATAAAGTCAAGATAACAATAAACACCTACAATTAATGGCCGAAAATAATAATCACATGCATATCCACGGTGGAACCGCACTAGAAAAAAACACAAACACACTAAACATATTTAACGATAGAAACTTGGGGTCAATTTTTACTCATGGATTTTTGAACCCCCTCATGGAATAGTGAACCCCCCCCCCCGTATGGTATTTTGAACCCATAGAATATTGAACCCCTGTGGTGTTTTACAGTTACTTTTATATAAATGGCATATTTGATGTCAGATCGATACTTTAGAAGGGGGTTCAAAATTCCATGATGGGGGGTCAAAATTCAATGGTTGACGAACCTTCACAACTTTCAGATGGGGGTTCAAAATTCCATGATAGGTGACCAGAATACCATGGCAGGACACAGAATTAATATCTAAACATACAAGTTACATGTTTTGATAGGGGGTTCAAAATCCCATAGTAGCGGGGTCAAAATTCCATGGTTGACGAAACGTCACAATTTTCAGATGGGATGGAAAACTCCATGATAGGGAGTCAGAATACCATGGCAGCATAGATAATTAATATCTAAACATACAAGGTTACATGTTCTGATAGGGGTGTTCCAAATCCCATCGTAGGTGGGTCAAAATTTCATGGTTGACTAAATGTCACAATTTTCAAATGGGGGTGCAAAATTCCATGATAGGGGGTCAGAAAACCATGGCAGCATAGAGAATTAATATCGAAACATACAAGTTACATGTTTTGATAGGGGTGTTCAAAATCCCATGGTAGGTGGGTCAAAATTCCATGCTTGACTAAACGTCACAATTTTCAGATGGGAGTGCAGCATTCCATGATAGGGGGTCAGAATACCATGGCAGCATAGGGAAATTAATATCTAAACATGCAAGGTTACATGTTTTGATAGGGGTGTTTAAAATCCCGTCGTTGGTGGGTCAAAATCCCATGGTTGACTAAATGTCAATTCTCATATGGGGCGCAAAATTCCATGATAGGGGTCAGAATACCATGGTAGCATAGAGAACTAATAACTAAACATACACGTTACATGTTTTGATAGGGGTTTCAAAGTCCAATGGTAGGGGGGTCAATATACCATGGTTGACGAAATGGCACAATTTTCAGATGGGGGTGGAAAATTCCATGATAGGGGGTCACACTACCATGGCAAGACATAGAACTAATATCTTACATACATGTTACATGTTTTGAAAGGGGGTTCAAAATCCCATGGTAGGGGGGGGGGGGCGCAAAATACCATGGTTGACAAAATGTCACATTTTTCAGATGGAGGTGAAGAATTCCATGATAGGAGGTCAGAATACCATGGCAGCATAGAGAAATTCATATTTTAACATACAATTTACATTTCTTGAAAGTGGGTTCAAAATCCCATTGTAAGGGGTTCAAAATATCATGGTTGACGAAATATCACAATTTTCAGACTGGGGTGCAAAATTCCATGATAGGGGGTCAGAATACCATGACAGGACAGAGAATTAATATCTAAACATACAAGTTATATGTTTTGATAGGGGTGTTCAAAATCCCATGATAGGGGGTCAAAATACCGTGGTTGACGAAACGTCACAATTTTCAGATGGGGTTGCGAAATTTTATGATAGGGGTCAGACTACCATGGCAAGACATAGAATTAATATCATACATACATGTTACATGTTTTGAAAGGGAGTTCGAAATCCCATGGTAAGGGTGGAGGGGGTCAAAATACCATGGTTGAGGAAATGTCACAATTTTTAGATAGGGGTGCAAAATTCCATGTGGGGGTCAGAATATCATGGCAGTTTATAGAATTAATTTCTCTAACATACATTTACATGCTTTGAAAGGGGGTTAAAAATATCATGGCGGAGGGGGTCAAAATACCATGGTTGACAAAACGTCATAATATGCAGATGGAGTGGAAAATTCCATGATGGGGAGGGGGTTCAGAATACCATGGCAAGATATAAAATCAATGTTTTTAATGTACATTTATATGTTTTGAAAGGGGTTCAAAATACCATGGCGGGGGGTCAAAATACCATGGCTAACCAAACCTCACAATTTTTAGAATTAATATCTTTTCTTTAATGTACAGCTGACCTATTTTGAAAGGGGGGTTCAAAATTTCATGGTATGTGATTCAAATTGCCAATATGTATATATATGAATAAGCAATTAAAAGATATATAGTAAATGCAAATGAGACAAAGTGTTAACAAATACATGGTAGACCAAAGCAATGGGACAACGCTTTTATTGTTATTCTTTATCTTCATTGGGCAAGACTTATATAAAAGTATATGATAATATGAGTGATAAAATAACAAGAAAATTCTAACATGTCAATTAGGTCATATCGGTCATGATAATGTGTAATATAATAAAATGATAATTGTGATGTTTCGTAAACCATTGAATTTTGACCCCCCCCCCTTTACCATGGGATTTTGAACCTCCCTTTTAAAACAAGTTAATTGTATGTTAAGATATTTATTCTCTGTCCTGCCATGGTATTCTGACCCCCTATCATGGAAGTTTGCACCCCATCTAAAAATTGTGACATTCCGTCAACCCTTGTATTTTGACCCCCTACAATGGGATTTTGAACCCCCTTTCAAAACATGTAACATGTATGTAAGATATTTATTCTATATTTTGCCATGGTAGTCTAACCGCCTATGATGGAAATTTGCACCCCTATATGACAATTGTAACATTTTGTCAACCATGGTATTTTGACCCCCCTAACCATGAAAAGGGGTCAGAATACCATAGCAGGACACAGAATTGATATCTTAACATACAAGTTGCATGTTTTGATAGGGGTTCAAAATCCCAAGGAAGGAAGGTCAAAATCCCATGGTTGACAAAATGTAACAGTTTTCAGATGCGGGTAAAAAATTCCATGATAGGGGTGAGAATACACTGCAGGACAGAGAATTAATATATAAACATACAAGTTACATGTTTTGGTAGGGTGTTCAAATCCCATGGTAGGGGTTCCAAATCCCATGGTTGGCGAAACGTCACAATTTTTAGAAGGGGGTGCAAAATTCCATGATAGGGGGTCAGAATACCATGGCAGCATAGAGAATTCATATCTAAACATACAAGGTTGCATGTTCTGATAGGAGGTGTTCGAAATCCCATCGTGGGTGGGTCAAATTTCCATGGTTGATTTTGAGCCCCTCTTTCAAAACATGTAACTTGTATGTAAGATATTATTTCTCTGTCCTGCCATGGTATTCTGACCCCCTATCATGGAATTTTGCACCCCATCTGAAAATTGTGACATTTAGTCAACCATGGAATTTTAACCCCCCTACCATGGGATTTTGAACCCCCCTATCAAAACATGTATTATGTATGTTTGGTTATTAATTCTCTATGCTGCCATGGTTTTCTGACCCCCTGTCATGGAATTTTGCACCCCCATATGAAAACTGTGACGTTTCGTCAACCATGGGATTTTGACCACCCTACCATGGAATTTTGAACCCCCCTATCAAAACATGTAACTATTAATTCTCTATGCTGCCATGATATTTTGACCCCCTATCATGGAAATTTGCACCCCCATATGAAAATTGTGACATTTTGTCAACCATGGTATTTTGATCCCCTACCATGGGATTTTGAACCCCCTTTTTGCGAATATGAAATATAGGGGGATCGATTTTCCATGATGGGGTTCAAAATAAAATGAAATAAAGTTGACCCCGGAGTCAATTTTCTATATGGGATTTTGACCCCAGGGTCAATATTCCATATGTAATTTTGACCCCGGGGTCATTTTTTGGGGGTTCAAAAGTCTATATGACACCGGCACTAACGAAAGACAATTGTAGGGTTGAACCGGTTTGTGGGTACCAAAGCCTCCCCTATATCTATTCCGTTTCACTAAAGTATAATAAACAGACGAATAAAACCCAATACAGGTAGACTACTAACAATATGAAAAAGAAAAAGAAAAGAATGTGACAAAACATAATTTAGAAAACATGGGTCAACGAGTACTCGTTACTAAACTGTCGGCTAGCTCAAGGAACCTAGCCTGGAGGTAAATCATTGTCGCAAGAAAAGCAGCTTTGAGATCAAGGATCACAACTTTCCGATCAAAGATGACATTCTTGCGATCAAGGATTGCATACTTTTATGTTCATTGATGACGTATATTTGTTTGATTAATGATCGCAAGAAAAAAAACAATCATTGATTGCAATCATTTACTGCAAAATGATCACTAAGGGATTGCAAAATTTGCAAACTTAAATTTTCAGAGTACTTTATCCTTCCGGAGCACCTGATGTCATTCTCGGTTTTATGAGAGTTGGTTCTGTAAGTGCATTAGTTTTTGGTGTTGTCTTGTATATCATATTTAATGTCGTCTTCGTTAGTAATGTTTGTGCTAATGATTTGTCCTTCTTATTACAGACTAGTAATGTTTGTGCTTATTATTTGTCCTTCTTATTACAGACTAGTTGAAGGCCTCATGGTGACTTCAAGATGAAGAACAACAATAAAAGCGTTGTTCCATTGCTGTGTTTTACCATGTATTTGTAGAGATTTTGTCTCATTTGCATTTACTCCATATCCCTTCATTGTTAATTAGTGAAGGAATACAAAACCATAAAATCTATATTTATACACAATGTAAGTATTTGAATGGCATGAATTTGTCAAGGTTGTAATATTCAATTATAAAAACTTTATTAACAATTAATTTAACACGTCACTATGAACAGCGGCGATATCAAATGCAAAAGTTCATTAAGCCACCCTGTAAACCGCGGTGAAATTCAATGTCATAAAAAGAATCAAGTGTCATTATAATCAGTGGTGAGATCCCGCTGAGAACAGCGGCACATTTAACTTATACTTTGTTACATTTGTATCATTGTCGCTGAAAAGACCACAATATATACGTGATATGTGCGCATAAAACTACATGTGCCAAATGGAAGGTGAACATCGTTCAATGTCCACCGCCAACGTTGGGGGAGCTATTACCCGAATAAATACTTGTAAAAATTCATGCAAAGATATCTGAATAAACGTACGAGTTCACGAGCACAACGCTTTCTATTCCACCAGAAAGAACATTGAGAAAAGCATCGTTACCGATAGTTGAAAGGTGAACGTTATCAGTAATGAACATTTCCTTTCGATTAATACGGATCTCTGGGTATTTGATATAATACCCATTAAACACTTAAAATTTTTTTTGCAACATTACTATTGACTCTGATTCTTGTACTTTCGATTTATAAGCGGTTATCGGTCTTCCATATGGGACGAGGCAGATTTTGAGACCAAACAATATGGGTATCAGGTGAGAGGTTTGTGCTAGTACCAATGTCCCGTTCTTTATTTTCACGTTATTCTTTCGGATTATTTAATTCCAAGTCATTTCCAGCACATTGCAATGTAAGCTATTGTTTGTAAATGTCATATTTTTCTAATCATTTCGTGCCATCTCGTGCCACCTTTATCTTGTAAAAAAAATATCTACATTGATTCTATTCGGAAGACCTAAATAATGCCCCCTCGTCTACTGAAAATCGTTGTATTTACATCTACCCATTATTATACTACCGCTTTATAGGTTGGTATATAATGATCATGGTGTCCGTTCGTTCGTCCGTTCGATATTCCGTCCGCGGACGAGGTACACACTTCTTGGGGACACCTCCTCCTAGACTACTGGATGGAATGTAATGAAACTTTCACAGAATGTTCAGTACATATTGTCGTTATGCACCATTTAAAAAATTGATAGGATTTTTTTTTATCTTATTTTTTTTTTTTTTTTT
>MJUU01006953.1:131372-151428 GCA_002080025.1 Modiolus philippinarum
TACCATAATTGTTTTACCTTATCAATATTGGCTAGTTTTTGAAAGAGGAATAGTAAGTTCTTTACAACGTCTCGGTTTAATGTTTTTTACATTTCTGCGAAAAAAAGACTTCCTGGTATCTCTGTTGTTACTGTCAATTCCCCATAACGAAGAAAGCCAAAAAAACGCCAGACAAAAAGCTGCCCGAAATTAAAACTACACTTTGAAGATCATTTGAGTGATTAATTGCAGGTTTAGCATATCTACCTGTTAGGGAAAGGTATGCAAAAGGTTGTGTGACATAAGAAAATGACGGGGCCAAATTTGTAAAAGATCATGCATGGCAAAAATCATTTAAACATTTATAGTTCTTTTCTGTAGGTGTGATATGTATTTTCAGTCATAGCATATGTCAATAGCTTTTCTGTTTTACCCCTGAGAGCAGCGAATGAAACACTTTCGGAATGTTTGCTTTAATATTGAACATTCTTGGGAATTCCTGTGGCAAACAAATGGGAAATTGTCTAATTAATGGACTACTGTATTTAAACGAGATTCCATTTTTACAGCCAATTAAAAAAAAACGATGCATATAAAGCTGTTTCACCATAGGATTGTGTCATTTAAACTGCCATATCAAATGATGTGTATTGTACTACGTAAAAAAACAAAATACCGAAGTTACTGTTAATTTATTTTCTGTATATGCGCATTTCGACATCTTATGTCTCATCTGGAAGTCCATTAACCGAAAACGTGGAAAAGCTGATAGAGAACAATTTTCCAAAAGGATCTAAATAGAAAAGCCAAAATTCAAAACGTTGCAATTTTTTTCTGTTCTGAATTGTGGTATGAAGGGGATGACTAAGTACTGTATAAAATTGTAAAAACGAGAAAGAACAGACAAACACGCTCTAAATTATTACCAAAATGAATAAATTTTGATAAAGAAAATTATGATGGGCAACATCTTGAGCTGTCTGTTAACAGAATAAAGTCAAAATTGAGAGATCTTTGCAATAGATATATGTTTGTACTGTTGACAAAGCTTTAAACAACGTTGCTATCACTTGAACGAAATATTATGTCGATGTCCAATAATACGAATTAGCCAAGTCTCATACTTTTATACAAACGCTCATCAAACAACATTACAATTTGAAAGAAATGCCCAAAGTTCCAAATCAAAATAATTTTTTTTTATGCAACTTCGGTATTTTTTGTATTTTGAAACATTGGGCCCATGCCACTGCTGGTGGAACGTGGTCCCCGAGGGTATTCACAAGTCTAGTAGTCAGACTTGTCTGACATGAAAATTTTACCTTGCATTTTATAGAAATTTACAGTTTTTATCAAAATTCTAACCCCTTATAAATACTGAGGCTTCACTCCGTGTATGGCACTCGGTAGATGTCCTTGGTACTGGATTTGGCTTCCTATTTCGATATTTTTGGAAATGCGCGCTTCTTCTTTGACTACTTTTGGATTATGGCTTTCCATATTATTTGATTTTAAAGCTGCTGATGAGAGGTTACTGCTTGAAACACGAGTACAGCATATCGAAATTTACTGTTTTTATGCAACTTTGGTATTTTTTGTATTTTGAACCATTGGGCCGATGCCACTGCTGGTGGACCAGAGGTCCCCGAGGGTATTCACAAATCCAGTAGTCAGACTTGTCTGACATGAAAATTTTACCTTGCATTTTATAGAAATTTACAGTTTTTATCAAAATTCTAACCCCTTATAAATACTGAGGCTTCCTTCCGTGTATGGAACTCGGTAGATGTCCTTGGTACTGGATTTTGCTTCCTATTTCGATATTTTTGGAGTACTTCTTCTTTGACTACTTTTGGATTATTGCTTTCCATATTATTTGATTTTAATGCTGCTGATGAGAGGTTACTCCTTGAAACACGTGTACAGCATATCGAAATTTACTGTTTTTATGCAACTTCGGTTTTTTTGTATTTTCAACCTAAAAGTAACATATTCTCTTTAATCTACTGGATTTCTTAGCTTTGCAAAAATCCTATAAGCATTTTTTTCGGCATAGATCAACTGTTTTACTACTAACTTATTAATTTGTCTAACCAGTGCATTTAATTGAAAAAGGGGGTTTATCAAAAATACTGTAAAAACTTCTCAAAACCATGGAGTGTAACATTTTCCATTGAGGATCTAGATTAATTAGAATCAACACAAAACCAGTTTCATTTATTCAAAGTTATGATTTTTCAACACTTTTTACAATTATACAACGCTTCCACGCAGTTTGATTGAATCCAATTTAGGAAAACTGATTAAATGAGCTTTAAACTTTTCTGGTCTGCTGTTCATTTGTTGTAACAAAAATCATGGATTCCTTTCTAATACTAATTACTCAAGCGCAAGGGTCGCATGAGTGTATCTATTACAATTCTAAATTCGTCCGTGCCAAATATTTGATTTTCAAATTTTGCAGTTTGCTAAATACATGCTTGGACATCAATCTGTTGGTGAGTGTTCATCTGTAGTTGACATTTCTATGTAAATTTGAATGTCACATTTTACGAACTATTTCTATTTGCGGACTAATATCAGTATGTAATTGGACATCAGCAGTACCTACAACAATGGTGAATAAAAGGATATGGAGTAAATGCACATGAGACAAAGTCTCTACAAATACATGGTAAAAAACAAGCAAAGGAACAACGCTTTTATTGTTGTTCTTCTTCTTGAAGTCACCATGAGGCCTTCAACAATGAGCTTTGCTCATACCTCATAGTAAGTTCAAGACGGCCCCTAGCACCGGTTTAAGCGGAATTCTTTGCTAATTGTCGAGCAACGCTACATCCATGTCTTTCTTGGTCATGGGTGCGGGATTGTCAACAAACATCAATTAAACTGGCAAAGTGCTCTTACAATCACTGTCATCCTTTGCCCGACAAAAGCACTAGTGTCTTAAGCTAGTGGACAACTACAACATGTAGACAAACACAGGGCACTCATCAAGTCGAACAAACATGAAACCAGTGGTTTATTCGACAGCAGCATACAGAATGAGACTTATTTACGGTAGCGTTTATCTATTTGTAATATTTTCTCGCGCATGTTCACTTAAGCGTAAAATAAATCAAACAGGGAGAAAGCAAACATATTGGTAAGTATTCAACACCAGTGTTAAATTATTTTGGCATAATGTAAAGCAAAATTTACTACTACATTTAGCCAGAATAATAGTTGGAAACACTGACATGTGTGCGATTTGAGAAATGTCCACATTTCGTCCAGTTTCCCCATGCCCGAGTTTGTCCAAATTTATCCCAACACCATAGTCAATCAAAGGTCCTGTTTTCGTGGGGTCGTGTTTTCGTTGATATCTCGTAACACGAGATATTGTGTCCAGACATCTTATTTACAAGAAGTTTTGGTTGTGACTTAAGAATCCTTTTCAAGAATCCTTGTCGTTTCGTGCCGAATCCCGTTCGCACCACGAGTTGTTTCAAATTATTAAAAAATGCAGATGAAAGAATATTTTTCATGATTAATTACATGTCTCTGCTGTAAATAATTTTTAAACTATTACATTTAAAATTCTCAACAGGTTCGGGATAATCCATGTTGGGATAATTTGAGATTATTACCTGTAATTTTCCATATCAGCCCTGGTATATTAGGCTGTGACTCCCATATCAAGCCCGAAGGGGTAGCCTGAGGGCTGATATGGGTCGAGGGTTAATACCAGGGATGATATGGAAAATGACATGTAATGATCTTTAGTATCATCATCTATTTATCGCATTTTCTAAAGTTTATGAACATGTAAACATTTCAAATCTAAATTTAATGTAAAACAATAGTTTTACAAATTCAACAAATAAATACCACAGAAAACAACAAATGCAAATTGTTCAAATTACACTAAATGCATAAAACACTGAATTATCTCTGTATACAGAAAACGGATCGAACAATCACCTATGTCCTTAGCTAGTTCATTTCTTTCTATTTAAATTATTTTAGATTATTTGTTCTCTACAGAGACATTTTAGAGATTAGCAACTTGTAGTTAAGGATGGTTACTCCTCAAGTTCATAATATAAGTTTTTGAAATAAATATGTTTATTCATTAGAAAATCGATCATACACTATTTTAAGCAAAAAATATTGATAGGTCAATGTGCCCGTTTTTGAGATTTAAGTGTCTGAAATTTTGCCGGGAAACTGAACTCCTCCAGATTTTTCATTTACTTTGCATGAAGGCAATTGACCTTTCAAATACAATGAAGATATATCAAGAATTTTATCAAATTTTGTCAAAAGTTTATTCAAGATGTATAAAAACATATTTTGAAGAGAAAAGTGGGGGTCAGTGTACAAAATTTTCTAATGCATCATGATGGATAAAATATGAGAATTCCGAAAGTCTTAAGACACTTCCAAAAACCTGAGGAGTGACCATCCTTAATGGTATATGTAACTGACAACGCTCGAAACTCGCGGTAATTTTACTTAGGGGCCGACCATTTAACTTGAAAGGGGTTATGTTTTTTTTTTCTGGACAGAAAATTCTTTTTGCGCTTCCCTCGAAAAATTTTTTTTTAACTAGTATAAACATTTTTTAGCCAAAATATTTTTTTTTCACATAAAATCAGCTTCAGAATATTTTTTTCGAAAAAAAAACCATAGCCCCCCCCCCCCCGCCTCCCCTTCAGGTTAAATGGTCGGTCCCTTATCACCATTTTAAATAACAATCCGCCGATTTTTACCTATAATATCAGGTTTCACAAAAACTATCGAAGAGTTCTCAGTGTGTTGTTAACATCTCAGTTGCATCTTCGGTACTATATGTCACACTTGACGTATTTAGTAGTTGCCAATCTGTATCTCTCTATCACTGCTTTTTATTGCATCTTTCGGTTTTGTTCCTATCATCCATACTAGTAATAATTTGTGCATGAATAAAGATCAGTAACTTGTCAAAATGGCCATTGCCTATGCAAAAATTAGATTCATATAAATCACTGAAAAAATTGACTAAAACTCAGCTTGAGTATTCTGACTTTTGTCAGAGTATACTGGTTTTTATTTACAACAATCATTGCTCCTGGACATGTTATAATATGATCAAGGCACTTTATCTTTACCTTGACAACATTTTTGTTCGTTTTGGCAATATTGTTTATCAACAGGTCATATGAATTCCCATGGGTACCTCTCACTTCAGATTTTTTTCTGTCCTATTACGAGCGAGACATTATGAAAATACTACAGAATGGAACCATACAAAACAGTGCTAAGCTTATTTCTATTTTCAATTATAACAGCAGGTATATTGACGATATCCTTACTATTGACAATCCTCTGTTTTTAGATTATGTCGACATCATTAACCCATAAGAATTGAAACTTAATAAAGCTAACAATAATTCTAAATATTGCCATTTTGTAGATCTACTTATCATCATTGACTCTTGAAAAATAAAATAAAAACTAAAATTTACTATAAAAGGAATTATTTTGATTTCAATATAATTAATTTCCATTTTCTTGACGGTGACATTTCCTTAGTTCCATCCCACGGGATTATTTTTCTCAACTGATACAATTCGTACGCGCTTGTTCTACTCTTGACGACTAAAGTTTACCTAACATTACTATTATATTCGATTTTTTACAACAATGTCATTATACGTTAAATTCATTTAAAAAGTTTCATAGAAGATATGAAAATTTGTTGTCAAAATATGATGCCTCTCGCAAACAGCTAATTACACATTTCACATCCTCGATTTTACGGAAATGTTGATAAAAATGTCCGAAACTGGAACATTTCTTACATTCTTTTCGTGATGAGGTTTACTGACAGGATATTCTGCACGCATCCGTTGAATTTTTTGGAATGCAGTAACCTGAGAGTTTTTCATGCATACAGGCCTCTCACAAATATTTCCGATGTCTTCCGAAACACATGATGATTCTTAACGTAATCCCTCTGGAAGTTTTGAATTTGATTTTTACTCCGTAGCGCGACAGTGTTTTACCAGCATATCTGGCACCTTGATCTAGATTGGGTTTCATTCGTATGTTTATTATACATGTACTATAGGGAAACAGGTCAGAGAGGAAGTTTGGGTACCCATAAACCGGTTTAATTCTGCCGCTGACTCTTGCTAGTGCCGGTAAAAAGTTGGTTGTCATGAGTCCCTATCGTTGTTTACGTTCGTCTTTTGTCTTTTATGTTTATTTTTCTTTGTGCAGTTCCTTGGTACATTGTTGCATTTTACTGTTTTTACAACCATTGTAAGTTTTCCTTTTTAATTTTATTTTACTATTGACTAGCTAGCTGTGTGTAGCAGGTTTAGATATTCTTAAAGTGTTTACAACAATCAAAACATAGCTTAACTTTCAATTCATTCCCTGAAGTTTGACCTTAAAAGTATAAACGTAAAACAATCATTCTATGACTAATGAGTCTCGATGTCGTATGTTCTCAGTGGCTGGAATGTTGATAATGTTGCTAATAGTGTACATATAATGTCAAAGATTTTTACCTGTATCATATACATTATTTTTAAACACTGTACACACAATGTCAAAGATGTTTTACCTGTAACAACATATTATTTTTTAACTACTACTTCATTCATTACGACCCACTCGTAGACGACAGATTTGTCGAAATATATCGGTCGACCTTTTTATTGTTTCTATTCTTTTATTTTTCCATGTTTTTTTGTGCTTTAGGTCATATTTTAGATTATAAATTCATCCCTTTTNACAGCTCACATACTCATGTATCTCGTTATTTTGTTATCGGTAATTTTACCTGTAAGGGTTCAAGTGTTGTTAATTATGTCAATACATCTCCAAACTTTATTAAGTATTTTATTGATTTTCAAGTTTTGGATTTTAGTAAACTTTTTTCTGATGCTCACTGTCCTATATGTTTTGTATTGAAGGCTTTAGGAAAAAACAAAATTAATGTGATAGATACAAATAATAATTTATCGCTGAATCCCTCGGCAGATAAACCAAAGAAATGGGATAGCTCTTAAAAGCTATCTTTTGTTAAGAATACAAAAATACTGAAGTTGCATAAAAACAGTAAATTCATTTCGTTATGCTGTACACGTGTTTCAAGGAGTAACCCCTCATCAGCAGCATTAAAGTCAAATGATATGGAAAGCCTTAATCCAAAAGTAGTCAAAAAAGAAGTACTCATTTCCAAAAATATCGAAATAGGAAGCCAAATCCAGTACCAAGGACATCTACCGAGTGCCATACACGGAGCGAAGCCTCGGTATTTTTATGTGGCTTGAATTTAGATAAAAACGGTAAATAATTTCCATAACATGCAAGGTAAAATTTTCATGTCAGACAAGTCTGACTATTGGGCTGGCGAATACCCTCGGGGACCTTTAGTTAGACTTAGATCTTTTGAATGAGTTGGAAACTGATCTCGATATCTTAAATCCAGGAAATATCACACGTGACTAGATTGATTTTTGTGTTGACAAGCTCAGTACTTTTTAGCTCACCTGCCCAAAGGCCATGTGAGCTTTTGCCTTCACTCGGCGTCCGTCGTCCGTCCGTTAACTTTATTCAAAAATCTTCTCCTCTGACACTACTCGGCCAATACTTACCAAACTTGGCCTGAATCATTACCAGGGTATGCACTTTCAAGTTTGTGATTTTTATGTCCGTAGACCAAACAACATGGCCGCTGTTACTAAAAATAGAACATAGGGGTAAATTGCTGTTTTTTGCAAATTACTCGAAAACCGTTACAGATATCAAAAATCTGACAAGGAGTAAAAATGATCAGCATAATGAGATCTTCCCACTGTGCAATTTTAAAGAAAATCTGAAACCCATCTCGGAGTTATAGCAAATTTTCAAAATTTTTGCATTTTTTATTTCTAAAAGTGTAACAGATAGAGATCAAGTGTAAATTGCAAAAATGTTCAGCATATCAAGATCTACCCACCCAATTTTTTTTAGGAAAATCCATAAACCCTTGTAGGAGTTATTGCCCTTTTTTCACCGAATTTTTTTAATTTTTGTATTTTTCGTCTTTTATTTCCAAAACTATAGAAGATGAAGGTTAAGTGTAATTGATAAAATGTTTGCCATGTTGTGGCGACTTCAAAACTGGTGTAGAAAATTGTTCATTGACTGCCATTTTCAAAATGGCCGCCAAAAAAGGCGGGAAAATTCAACATTGTCCGATTTCAATGAAATTTGGTTTTCAAATAGATATTGATATTGCGACTTCAAAACCTGTGTTGAAAATTGTTCGTTGAACGCCATTTTAAAATGGCCGTCGCAAAGGCGGGAAAATTCAACAATGTCTGATTTCAATGAAATTTGGTTTCCAAATAGGTTTTGATATTGCATCTTCAAAACTGATGTGAAAAAGTGTTCGTTAACCTCCATTTTCAAAATGGTCGCCAAAAAAGGCGGGAAAATTCAACATTGTCCTATTTCAAAGTAATTTTGGTTTCCAAATAGGTATTGATGTTGCTACTTCAAAACTGATGTTAAGAATTGTTCGTGGATCGCCATTTTCGAAATGACCGCCAAAAAAAGGCGTGAAAATTCAACATTGTCTGATTTCAATGCAAATTTGGTTTCTAAATAGGTATTGATGTCGCAACTTTAAAACCGATGTTAAAAATTATTTGTTGACTGCCATTTTCAAAATGGCCACCAAAACAGGTGGGAAATTTCAACATTGTCCTATTTCATTGAAATGTTTTGTCCAAATAGATATTGATGTTGCGACTTCAAAACCGATGTTGATATTGTTGGATGACCGCCATTTACAAAATGACGTCTCGATTTCAAAACTGGTGTGAAAAGTGGTCCTTAGCAAGAATGTTTTTTGTCAAAAAGCCAACAAAGAAATGTAGTAAAACATGATCAGACTTTAAATACTATTCAAGATATTGGTGGTGTTCGAGGTCTGAAGATCAACTGTATAACTTACAATGTTACCATGATTGTGGCAACTGAGAGCCAGGTGAGCCTTACAGGCTCCTGAGAGCCTCTAGTTTTCAAAAAGTCTGCTGTGGAGACATTTGGAATTAAAAAGGTTAGTTTAAAAACGAATATTGGGAAGAAATGCAATATTTCCAATAAACCATGGTTTGGATTAGATTGTAAATTTGCCAGACAAAACTATAGAAAATGAAAACGTAAAAGTAAAAAACACAAGACAGAGGCGTCAGTTAGGGAGATGAAAAAAGCAGAGAAGGCCTATAAAAAGAAATGATTAAATACAAGCATTTTAAACCATAAAAAAGAAATGAGACAAAAAATGAGGGAACTACGAGCCTCAAATAGTAAAGAATATTGGAAATTATTAAATCGAGGCTACCATAGGAAACAACCGAATATCTCTATAAATACACTTTTCGATTTTTCCAAGAAAATTAAATGAAAATAAAGATAGTAAGGACGAAGATTTTTCTCTTCACACTTGATCAAGACTTAATAAATAATCTCAATATTGATCTGAACCTACTTATAACAGCTGATGAAATATTGAAGTGCATTAAAAAGATTTAAAAAATGAAAAAGCAAGTGGAGATGATTTTATAATCAATGAATATACGAAGGCAACTTTTAGTACAAGTTTATGTAAAATTATTTAATTGTATTTTTAAATCGGGCATTGTACCTTGTAGTTGGTTATCTGGTAATATAATACCAATTTAATAAAACCAAAGGAAAATCAAGTGATCAAAAAAAACTATAGACCAATAACTATACTGAGTTGTCTAGGGAAACTTTTTACGGCTGTGCTTAATAAAAGGTTAAATAATTATTCTGATAAGTTCTCTTTGATTAATGAAAATCACACTGGATTCAGGCATGGTTACTCAACGAATGATAACATTATATTCTTTTTTTTTTAACTTTTAAGGCTAAAACGTAAAACGATGTTTTGTTGTTTTATCGATTTTGAAAAAGCCTTCGATACCGCTTGGAGGGAAGGTTTATGGTATAAATTATTAATTAATAATATTTATGGTAAAATGTATCACATTATAGTTAATATGTATAATGACGTAAAATGAAGAATGATGTATAATAATGATTTTTTTAATTGTTTTCTTGTGGCTATCGCGTAAGACAGGGTGTCATTTTATCAACTTTCTCTTTTCTATATATTTGACCGATTTAGAACGATTTAGAACCCAGTAGTCAGTACTTCGGTGCTGACCCGAAAGCCGATTATTTTTGAAACCTTCCAATATCTAAAATTTTGTAAAATTAATTGAAAACTAAGGAGTATCTCCCTCGTGCAAAGCTTTATCCTTAGCTGATTTTGGCTTTAAATTGAGATCACTTTTGTTATTTGTTCTCTTTCAGTTTTTAAACATCTTTGAGTTTATGGTCTTCCAAACGTTTAGATTTTATCTGCACTGATGAGAATAAGTTGTCGAAATGCGCATATGCAGAAAGTAAATTCACAGTGACTTCGGTATTTGGTTATTTGTTACCACTGGGTCTATACCACTGCTGATGGACTGTTAGTCCCCGAGGGTATTCACCAGCCCAGTAGTCAGTACTTCGGTACTGACCCGAAAGCCGATTATTTTTGAAACCTTCCAATATCTAAAATCTTGTAAATTTAATTGAAAACTAAGGAGTATCTCCCTCGTGCAAAGCTCTGTCCTTAGCTGATTTTGGCTTTAAATTTAGATCACTTTGGTTATTTGTTCTCTATCAGTTTTTAAACATCTTTGAGTTTATGGTCTTCCAAACATTTAGATTTTATCTGCACTGATGAGACATAAGTTGTCGAAATGCGCATATGCAGAAAGTAAATTCACAGTGACTTCGGTATTTGGTTATTTCTTACGGAAAATAATGATGTTGGTTTAAAATCACCTTCAGATGAGTTGGAAAATGATCTTAACTGTTTTGTTAAATTTTTGTTTTAATGTATGCAGATGATACTGTTTTATTGGCTGAATCTGCAGATGATCTGCAAAATTCTCTTCATTTGTTTTATGAATATTGATGTAAGTGTAGGTTAAAAGTAAACATGGAGAAAACAAAGGTTTTGATATTTTCCAAAGGTAGGTCTAACCTTAATTATCATATCCTGTATGGGAGTAAGGAACTGGAAATCAGATGAGTAGAAATGGTTCATTCAAAATTTCTAGGAATGAGCTGGTCGATAAAGGAACAAAAGCTATGTATGGTGTACTAAAAAAGGACAAAATGCATAATCTATCAATTAAATGTCAATTAGAATTATTTGACAGCATTGTGAAACCTATATCAGGCCGATCAATGATTTGTTTTACACAAAAGAAATGGAACTCTTCATTAAACGAAACAAAAAAGCTTTACTCAGATTGTTTTCCGTAGTTACAGATTCCAAAAAAGTTGTTTCTAATTAGAAAATTTAATGATTTTTTAAATCGTGTATTTCATTAAGGTTCAGGAATAATGTAAATGTTCGCGTTTTGATTGTAAAGTTTGTTATTAGTGTGTAAATTGCGGTATAAATGGACTGAAGTTGGTGTCTATCATTCTGGATGACTCAAATATACATCTCCAGATTTTCTCCAAAATTGGCATACTGATTCATAAAGAATTGATCAAAACGTGTGCAAAATTTCATTTCCGCCCTTTCCCAGAATAAAACCCCAGCGTTCGTGGAGTCTGCTACAATACTGGCTCTATTTTTAGAAATGAAATCGGATTTACCTATATACGTCATGATTACAACTCAAAGTCAGAGGCCCATTCAGGTAATCGTAATTTGATTTTTTGTCTATAGTTTGTTTTAATGGATTAAATGGAACAGTAAACATTCGACTACCGTTCCAAATAAATATTTAGATACAGAAATCTCGAAACCTTCCCATTAATTTCGTATAATTTTATCATAATGGGGTACATTGATCCCTGTGAGTGCCTTGGCAGTTTTTATAAATAACATTAACCGCCAAATAATGAACACAATGGAAAATACCACCCTCACTTATACCTTGGTTACGGGATATCATTTTGGATCTTTGAAATATACATCTTTGAAATCAATTATCTCATATTCCCCCTTCAAGACTTATCCTTTGGCTATCGTTTAATACAGAAACTGTGTCCGCCCACGGTAACTTTTTGCCTTTTAATAATATTTTATTGTCGCCAGGTTAATTTAAGTGTGGTCGCATTGAAGACATTTGACATCAACTTTAAACAATTTAACGTGCAATAGCAGACAAATTGTTAACTTTTATTTTGTAAATGATTTTGGTTTTACTAAATTAGTGTTTCCTGCAGCAGATTTTGGCGTGCAGTGACGCCCTGCCGTTTTTTATTGACGTCCTGCCCTTTTTTATTTTCATTTTTGGCTCCCTGCAATTTTTCAATATCTGTGCCTTGACGCCCTGCCGTAAATTAACTGGAACTGTTTTTTTTTTCTTTTGAAAATCGTCAAAAATTGAAGTATGATGTTCATTTCCTTTGTCAGTTTATTCTATTTGTTCAAAATAATACTTTAATTACGCCTGTCATACTGATTAAAGGATTAGTTCAATCGTAAACAAACACCGTCGGCACTTTTGTTTACCTTAGTTATAAATTACAACCTGTCAATCAGAGATAAACTGCTTACCTGTATGACAATTTTAAGTCAATTTCTCATAATCATTATTCTTTTGAGACTTCAAATCTTTCTTTCATAAAAATTTTCATAAAAACTCTCCGTTAATTGCAATGAAAAAATGAATTTTTTTTGCAGATCACGTTTTTTTTGAGAAGTGAGTTATTTCCCTTTAAAGTTTGCCTTTAACTTGTGGGATTTTATTTTTAATAATTTTATCTACACTTCATTTGTATTCATCAATTAAATGGAAAAATAATTTGGTTTCAAATTAAAAAGCTTAAAAAAGTTTATAAGCATCATTTGTTTGATACTTTGCAAACCATTTTTTTATGGGAAAATATGGTAAGTTTGGCTCCAAGTCAAATAAGCACTTGAGTCAATTTATCGCAATAGAGTTAAAGTCATTTTACAAAACTAAATCTGAGAACTTGTAGTATCATCAATAATACTATCTACATGTAACAATTGACCTCTTAAAAGGTTACTATCTTTAAAATGTCCACAAGTCTTAGTCATTATGTATCAGAAGGGGTCCATTTACACATCTTGTTTAAACATGCTGCAGGTGTATTGTACTGTGCTTTCTTTAATATTGCAGACATCAGCTGTATATTTATTAAGTAAATATGTAATGTTGTTTACTTCATTGCGAAAATAGCATTCACTATAAAGGTGCCCTAATAGGGCTTGTTCCCATTTCGCCTTAGCTGTGAAGTTTTATATAAAAAAACATTCCCATTTCGCCTTAGTGCATATTTGTGTCAGCTAAGGCAAAATGGGAACTTATGTAAACATCTAATCAAGAAAAACTGGTGTTTATACAACAATATAAACATTAAAGATTTAAGTTGTTTAATTAAAATTGAAATTAATGTAAATTTTATGTGTAATGGCTTGTTCTTTTTTAAGTTTTGTATTCTTCAGTTTCAAATGGGCACAAAGTAACTCAAATTACAATATCTATGCTTTATTGACATAACTTTATATGATATGTAACATAACAAAATTCCAACAGAAGCATACATTATTATTGATTCATAATCATAATTTTATACATATAAAGAGGCATGCAAAATATTTTATAAACAAAACAATGAAATATGCAAGCACAATAGTTCTTTAATATGAGCACATGTATTTCTTGTACAAGCACATTTATGAAGCACAAATAAGCACATTTATTAGCACAATAATAGTTCTTTATGAAGAAGAATAATAGTTCTTTAATAAGCTTATTTATTAGCACAATAATAGTTCTTTAATTAGCACAATAGTAGTTAATAATGAATAATTAAAATAAAAACAATATCACAATACGAGGATAAGCACAAAGTTCATTTCACTATTTCTTCTATTTCTCACTATTTGCTTCAGGATATATGATGCTGCGTCACCATACTGTACAAACTTCTTCTCTCCTGTGGTTTTTCTATGTCACGGTACTTCTTCTCTGGTAATCTTCTTTTCCCACCTGCTGCATACTGTACCATCTTGACCTCGTTTGCTGCCTGCTCCTTCTGGAATATCTCGATGATCTTGTAGATATTAGGGTGTGGTCTCTTTACTCTCTTCTTCAGTTTGTTGAACCAGTCTTCTAGGTTGTTGTTGGTTCTGGGTCCATCAGTCTGGTGGTGGTTCCAAGTTGGTAGTGGGAATCGTCCTTCTATCCATGTCTCTGTAACGTAGTCGGTGAATTTGGTACAGTCATCTCATTTGGATGATTTCTCGGGTGTGTGTAGCCAGCAGTCTTTAACCTTGTCGAGTGGTAATAGCGGTACAACTGCTGCACGACGAACTAGTAGGTTAACACCGGGTATGTCTTTGTAGTCTCTAGATCTGTATTCCACACTCTTCATTATTCTTTTTTTTAAACAAAATAATATATTTATTGCACTGTTGCTGTAAACAATCCATCTAAGGCTACAGCATTCACCTCAGATGCCCTTAGTGTTAATTTAATAGGAATAGGGATTCCTATTAATAAATGTTAGTATATTGCACATAACATAAGACATATTCATATTAAATTAAATTATACTAATTACTTGAAAACAAAAATTAGTCATCAAAATTGCGGTTATTTAAAAAAAGAACTGACTCTTTAAACACTTTATCAGTAGATACTTTCATCAATTGCAAAATTTGAGATCGGTACAGTAACTCTTTTTTAAATACGCCAAAAACATTTATGGGTTTTCTTTTTCTGTTCCGACAGATAATAAGATTTATTAATACTGAATAAAATAATTGTGAAAATGTAATTCACCCAGTAATACTTTTCATCTTCAATTTTTCATTACTCTAATGATAGTTTAAATTTTTTGAAATGGAATAATATGACATGCTTTATTATCAATTTTTAGAATATTTACAATTGATTTTAAATTATAGTAAATTTTCTTATTTAAAAACAAAAATCATTTAAAAAACTACACTTTTTTTTTAAATTGACTATAATTTTGTTATAATTTTAATTTCAATCATATTTGGGGAATAAATATACTTTCAAAATAAAAATATTTTAGATTTGATGCACGAAATATGCAAATAAATGTAACAAAATCTTTGAAAATATACCAAAACATGCCATAATTAATAATTATGTTTTTACAATTCACAATTGTAAATTCCCATTTCGCCTTAGTACTTTTTTACCTTTTTTACCTGAAATTCACAGCTAAGGCGAAATGGGAACACACCCCCTAATAGTGTAATTGATCGCGCTTTATGTGCCCTAAAGGGAGAAAATTACCATGCCCTTTTCAAAAGCTGCAGGAAACATAAATGCATCGTTCCTTTGTGATTTATATACCCGAACAACCCTAATATCCAGTCGTTACTATGCACCATCAACAGACGGCGTGTTTCTAAAATATGGCTGATGAAGTAGACGCCCACCACATTAGCATGTTTAGAAGGGAGATAATTTCACACAATGACTTTTCGGACTGTATATTACTTTACGGGTGTGAAATATGGGGATTTGGAAAGAATGAGGTAATTGAAAGGGTTCATCTTAAATTTTGTAAACTGCTTTTTACATTTGAAAAGTTCTACGCCTGATTATATGGTCTATGGTGAATTGGAACGATATCCATAAGAATTGATATAAAAGGTCGAATGATACAATTCTGGTGTAAAATAATTATGGGGAAGGAAAGTAAACTTTCTTCCCTAAGCTATAAGTTACTTTATAATTTAAATCATAATAGGGAAGGTTTTTGTTCTTGGATTAATTGTATTAAAGAAATCTTAGATAATAGTGGATTGTCAAATATATGGATGTTTCAAAATTGTATCTCAGAAGAGTGGTTAAGTAAAGTCATTAAAATGAATTTGATATATCAGTTTAAACAGTTTTGGAATACATCTGCTGAAAATTCTCCGAAAGCTTTGAACTATAGAATTTTTAAGAATTGTTTAGAATTTGAAAATTATTTAGATCTCTTAAAAGATAAAGATTTGTTTTTATTGTGTCGATTTCGAACTAGTAAACATTATTTACCTATTAAATCTGGACGATGGCAAAACATAGACCGAGAAGATAGGAAATGTCGCATATGTCAACAACAACAGTTGGGTGATGAATACCATTACCTATTTGAATTTCAGGAATTAAATCAGGAGAGAAATAGATTAATTAAAAATAAATACAGATGTAGACCATATACTGTCAGATTTGGTAACTAAATGTCTTCTAAATCTGTGGTAGAAATAAATAAGCTGTGTAAATTTCTTTGAATAGTTTATAGTAAATAGGAAAAAGAAGGGAAACGGGGAATGTGTCAAAGAGACAACGACCCTAAGGGGAGTAATAACAACTCAAAGCCACCATAAGATCTTCAATGAACGGTGAGGAAACCCCATACCCAACGGCAGGTCGGAGTTGGCCCCTAAATAAAGAGTAATCAAGTTCAGCGAAATAAACTTGATGCTAGACTCCCATAGACATAAAGTGAACTAAGTAGAAAACAGACAAGACACAGAAAGGCTTAATAAATTTCCTGACTTAGGACAGGCGCAGACCTGCTGCGGCGGGGTTAAACTAGTTTTATTGGGCCCAAACCTTCCCCCTACAGCCAATGTGATAAATAAAAAAACAATCGTAACAACAGTAAAATTCAGTTAGCAACATGACTGAGTCAATTGTGAGAAATGGAATTGAGAGAACTAAATATACGGACATAAATATGAAATCACAAGAGACTACTAGCAGTTAACTTACATGCCAGCTCCAGACCCATTACCAACTGACAAATTAAGTTATTTACCCTCAGTATACAGCTTCCATCAAGATCCCTTCCTGTGAGGAGTTTAGCATAATGATTTCATGTATATACCGGAATACACAATCCGTGTCTATGCAATACTGATTTCAGAAATTTAGAATTTGTTTAGTTAAAATGCAAAGACCCTATCAAAAAATCAATGTTAATACCAAAGAAGGCCATACGTACGTAATGACTTGACGACAATATCGTAATTATAACCCTTATGAATTAGACGATTTAAAGTTTTATAAGTTTATTAGGCGAGTTTAAGTATTTTTTTACTCTTATGTAAAACATTAGGTTGTTACTGTAATTGTTAATTGCATGTTCACTTTCTTTCGGAAATTCTACATTGTATAATATATATTTTGTTGATATCTCTGTACCTTGTAATTTGGTGATGAGAAAAAAGACATAGATAGTTACCAAATAATTTTGGACAAGTGATCAAATTATTTTCAAATCATTTTGCTAAAAAACTTTTTAAGTTGACAATTAACTAAGTACCGAACTTACATGTAATGTATACTTAGTTTCTGCGTATGTCAATTTCTACAAATTATGTATCTGCAGTGAAAATATATGTAAAATGTATTATCTGGAAGACTATAAATTCAAAGATGTCTAAAAGCTGATAGAAAAAAAATAACCAATACGATGCTTACATTTTTGGATCAGATCGTTACTAAATAAAAACCAAACGATTTACAAATTGTGGCCTGGACCAAATCGTTATGAAATTATATACAATTACTTCTAGTGTTAGGACTTTAATCAGATTTGATAAATAAATCGTGATCAATATGAATAAAGAAAGGAATGGTGTAAATGTCAAGGAGACAACATTCCATATCCAGGTTAACAACCAAAAACAAAGCATCTAGGGGTCACCGTACGGATTTCAACACAGTGAGGAACCTCACACCATATAGCAAGCCCTAAATGGCCCCAAAAAGGTAAAAAAAGTGAATAAATCAATGGAAACAAACCACATCCCCGAATGTCAAGAAACTAAAATTTCATAAGAAGACAAGGACAAGCCAATGACCAACATATTCCTGACTAGGGACGGGCACAAAAATTGGGGTGGGGTTAAACTCGTTTTCTTGGATCCAAACCCTCCCCTATGTGTAGTGAATGGCTAAAACATAAATACACAAAAGACTCAAAGTAAAAATTAAACTAGAAACTGGAGGCTCTCGAGAGCCTGTATACCTCACCTGGTCCATGACTGACAAAGACTACAGCCCAAATTAACCCAATGTTAAAGTGTCTCATTTTCTTGAAGTTTCAAAGGAGAAAATCTTTGAACGTGTTTTCCCCATAGGGTCCAATGTTAAACAATGGTCCCCGCTGGCGGCCATCTTGGATGAGATGCAGACTTGTCAGACATAATTTTCAAGAAGCCCATTAAAGGCCTATTGCGACCAAGGTTGATTCCAACTGACCAAGTAGTTTCAGAGAAGAATGTCTTTGAATGTGTTTTTCCCATAGAGTCCAATGTTAAACTACTGTAAACCAACTTATTTTCGCGAGCGATTAATTTTCGCGACTTTCGCGTGCGTGAAAATATCGCGAAAATAAATCGTCGCGAAAAGCTCAAATCCTTATATAATGCATTAACAGAAATAGAAAATCGCGAAAATTAATCTCCGCGAACTTCATAAGAAGAGACAAAACGCGAAATAAAGTAGCCGCGAAAATAAGTTGGTTTACAGTATGTCCCCCGCTGGCGGCCATCTTGGAATACATGCGGACTTACCAGACACATTCGTTGATAGGTACCGACTATGGACAGTTGTCACCAAGTATGGTTCCCATTGGGCAAGTAGATTCAGCAGTTTTCACGGTCAATTTAAATCCCCACTATCCATTACAACCCATTTCAGACCATCATTCAAAAAAATTTGGGCAGCGGTTCCCCTTATCTGCTAAAATCAAAACATTCCAAGTCCCCCTTTCCATAAAAAAAATTTTGGCAGGGGTTCCCCCTTATAACCTAGTTTAAACATATTTCTTAAATTGTGAAGAAAACTATGAAGCACAATACTTTTTTTTCAAAGATTCAGTGTTCCGGTTTGGTTTCCATGGCAACTGAAAGCTCCACTATCCATTACAACCAATATCAGACCACCATTCAAAAACAATTTGGGCAGGCGTTCCCCTTATAATCCAAACCGGATTGATACGTTTACAGTGGGATCGTTTATTACTTAATTTTTTTGAAACAATATCCATAATATTGATGGAAGAAATTCTTGATATGTTACCTGGGCACATAATATTATCATTTAAACTGAGAGGATACAAAAAAATGTAAGCCTTTTGCAACTTCTTTATCCAAGACAGTTCACAAGCTCTACGTGAATTTTCAAATTGTTTATGTGACTGTCCGTCCTGCTAATGGTTGAACCTTTATAAATGTGATGTTATGTTTATGTTTATTTAGATGTTGATAAATTAAACTTCTGAATTTTTTGTATCTACGGAAACGATAGAGATGTTGTCGTGTCCGTTTATAAAGATGCTGACCGGTTTTCCCTACATATTGAATTCCACAATTAGGTTTAACAACAAACAATTCTTGATAGCGCTGCCAACAGTCCCTTGGTGGACAGATATGTGCACTCAAATGGTAAAGGAAAGAAATAAAAGTCGTAATAGGGCACAACACAGTGGTAGGGGGGAGGACTATATTATATATAAAGAAAAAGAAAAAGCAGTGTAAAAATATAATAAAAAATGCACAAAATCAATACTGGGAAAACTACTGTAACTCTTTCAACAGCGACTCTCATATTAGTCAGGTGTGTACGAAAGCGTATTAGGGACATGCATAAAAAATAAAATAGATAACCTTTTTTGTTAACTCGCCGCGGCGAGATAACCTTTTTTATTTACTCGCCGCGGCGAGATAGTGACTCGCCACGGCGAGATAGTAACTCGCCGCGGCGAGATAATAACTCGCCGCGGAGAGTAAATAAAAAAGGTTATCTCGCCACGGCGAGTTAACAAAAAAGGTTATCTCGCCGCGGCGAGTTACTATCTCGCCACGGCGAGTTACTATCTCGCCACGGCGAGTTACTATCTCGCCGCGGCGAGTTAACAAAACAAGTTGATCTCGCCGCGGCGAGTTAACAAAACAAGGTTATCTCGCCGCGGCGAGTTACCAAAACAAGATTTTCTCGCC
>MJUU01006953.1:153826-167097 GCA_002080025.1 Modiolus philippinarum
CATTTCTGGTGGAGTTCTCGGTGAGCTCAATTCAGTGTGACGTCAAATCATCCATGGAGTTTATTGTGGTAACAATTGTGACGTCGAACAAATCGAAACTTTCGATTGGACAATTACCCGTGTCATACAGCTTCACGCGACCCTGTCTTCTATGGGCTGTCTTAAACGGAAAACATTCGGAAGAACGCAATTTCAGTTTTATTTGATATAAACATCAGTTAGTGTTTTATCTTGTACTGAACATGTTTTTGTTCTATTTCTTGTTACAGTTTTATTTTTTCGTTTTTCTGTCATCTGAATGATAACTGCAACAATGTGTTCATTATAAATTTTTGAAAGTTTCTGGTGCATTTTCTTCCCAAAATTTGTTCAACTTTTACGCAAAATATTTGTATTTGTGGTAACCATATTGAATCATCTGTCACGCGACCGGAAGTGGCAGTTGCTATTTATTTTTTCTGTTTTTTTGTACTACCTATTGGTTTCTTTTTCCTATAATAAACTATTCATCAATATTTAGCAAAGCACAGAAAATGTTTACCCGCGAAATATCAAGATTGTTCACATCTTGTCTTTCAGTGGGTTTTTGTTGAATACCTCAAAAATAGTAAAAATGCGATAGATTTATATTTGACCAAGGAAAACGTTTGGGTAATTGATAAATCCATTGAATTGATACAAAAACCAATGAAAATTTGCTGAAAAACGTATTCCACAACATTCGACAGTAGGTAAACTCATAGTCTAGGAGACACCCCCCTTAAAACAAAATATTTTCTCAACTTCTAGGTTTTCAAAATATGTTTTTCTTTTGTGATATCATAGCTAACATAGACATGTTTCGTTTTCTAATATATTTATTAACAATCGTTGAAACATATCTAAGTGATCAGACTTTGTTAATATTCCATCAAAATTTGGCAAAAATCAAAATTTCTCGTTTTCAGTCAATTTCCGGAAAACTGCACCATAGGATTTTTTTACGACAGGGCAAAAAATATACTTTAGACTATTGTCTTTCGAAAAATATCGTTTCTAGCCATGAGGTATGCTGGTCCATTAAACTCCTAAACTAAGCGTCTTTTTAAAACCCAGTCACTACACTATTTTATTATTTTTTTTTCTTATAATTATCATTATTAGTATTATTATAAAACCTCCTTGATTCTGCAAAAGATAATGAATCATACCATACCAGATTTTCACCATCAGACAATTTTCTTATCAGAAATATATAAAACAAGCTTCTCTTTTAGTGGACCAAAAAGTATCAACTCTCAACAACTCGAAAACTGTTTTTGAATTCATTTTTTTTTATAAACTATTAAATTTCTAATAGATATGTATTGTTTTTGCTTTTAAGCTAATGAATGTGTATATTATTTGTATATTGATATGTTATTGTTGTCTTTATATTTGCTGATATCTTTTTCTGTTTGTTATTAAGAGGGAAAATTGGTCCAATTCAAATTAGTTACTCTCTCTCTAAATAAAGATATTTATTCATTTATTTACATAAGAGCACAAAAGCTTTATTTTCATGGTTGTAAATATACTGGTAAATATGGCTAAGCAAAGGCGATAACATAAGGCGAATAATATGAGGCAGGTACTACGTAAAAATCTGTGCGAACGGCACACTTCGCTTATTGCAAAAGTTTTATGCGGTCTGCGCTTCCATTTCATAATTTTGCAGTATGCGCCCGGGCGCAGATTACAATCAGAAAAACGCAGTTACCAGGTATCGGATACCAGATTACAAATATTGAGGCGCAAATAGCAAGTGTTGGGCACAAATTGCAAGTATAAGAGTGCAGATGACAAGTATTGAGCTCATAATGCATTGCAAATTTTGGGCGCGGATTGCAAATTTTTGGGGGCGAAAATTGCAGATTAAACATTTTACTGTTGGTCTGTAAAATTTGCATCCTTGGAGAACCATTTTGTAAATGGAAGTACTACAGATTACATTATGAATAATTCTGAAAATGAACCCCTTTGGTCCAAAAAAAAAGAAATAAAAATGGTGAATGCAAATAAAAGCTGATAAATTCCCCTCAATGGAATGTTTATTTTTAGTAATTTTCCTTGGAATGGTAACATAAAATCACGACAGTCTATATGTTTAAAGCCACAACTTTCGAAGTCTTGAATTTTAGGTCTTGATGTACGTTGACATCTTTGGTGGCAGAAACACGAACTGCATTCGATATCGGATATAATATCGTTGTATCCTTGTCTTTTGTCAAATTTTGTGATAAAAAAATGAAATAATTTTCAGCAGAATACTTGAAAATAATAATAATAATAAAAAACGGCAGAAATTTTAGTTTGTTTAATTTGCAGTTCAACAGCTAGCAGTTACACAGCTTGTGACAAAAGAACACACAAAAAACATAGCCATGAATTGCACAAAAAATTTAAAGGTTTGGTTTGCATTTCCGAGCGTTCCCCGTCCTTTGTAATACAATGTTTCTGTAAAAAGAAGAAAAAAAAACTTTGAATTTGGAAAAAATACTCTTGGATTTATAATGTATTTGCTTATCACTGTATATCAGCTTGAACAGCATACTGTAATTCCGGCAATAATGACCGGTACCAAATTAAAGTACACAAAATACACAATAACGCAAATTATATAGTGTATACAATCAGTATTTAAAACCAGACATAACTAATCGATCAAATTGATAATTGATTACTCATCAATAAAAATCGAACGGTACATGTAACCAATTGATTAGTTCAACTAATCGAACATTTATCGACCAAACTCTCTGAGGAGTTTGATCGATGATTTTGATTAGAAATTTGTGATCAATTTCAGATTGATTAATGATCAGTTTTTCAATAACACAGCATTAACATCAGCCATCTAAATTGTATTATTAAATTTTGACTAACCAATCTACATAACTGTTACGGATGGTACTAAACATTTTCTAAAGTTAAAGGAAAATTTCAGTGATCACTTAACGATCACAAATTTCTAATCAAAATAATTGGTCAAACTCCTCAAAGAGTTTGATTGATAAATGTCCGATTAGTCGAACTAATCAATCGATTACTGTTCGATTTTTATCGATGAGTGATCGATTATCAATTTGATAGATTAGTTAAGTCTGGCATAAAATCAATTCCAATATAACCAAAGAAATCAATTAGTATCCACATAGTAAGCCATTCTGCGTCCTCATTAACCAAAACGGAAACTACAGTACGAATTTATTATATTCCGATGTATAGATGTAAGCCTGTTTGTGGCTGGATGTCATTCGTTGAATATCAGCATTTATTCGTAAAAAAGCTAGGGAACAAACGTGATCGTGGGAATTTACAGCGTCATTACATGAAAACGGCAGTATGGATCGAAAAGTAATATTTGTAGGGGATCATTTCATTCCCCGGGGCTGTTCATCGGAAAATAAATATAATTCAGGTTAAAGACGGGGTATGTAGCGTGACTTACCCTGGATATTTATGATATTTCGTTCGGCTTCGCCTCAGGAAATATAACTTGACATCCAGGGTATCATGTATGTAACTTGAATAAGATATAAAATTCTGTAAAGATATTGTTTGAATATATACAACTTGCTCTCTGTACTAAGCAATCTACGCCCGGAAAAGTAATCTGCACTCAGACGAAAATTGATAATTTTGTTGAAGTTTACGCTCTTCAAGCGCAGATTGCATACAACTTGATAATCTGAGGTGGCGCAGATCGTTCAACGTATGCATTTTAGGTCATTAGCTAACACCTGTTGATCCCCATTTGCAGCTATCTTGAATTGAACCCTATGGGCTCAAAATTTCAACAAGACCATCTAAGAACCATTGTGGCCAAGTTTGATTCCAATTTGTCTAGACGTTCCTTAAAAACAAATATGACTAGTTTACGAGTAAAAGGACAAATAATTCAACTATCACCTTCAGATTTAGTTCCAAATTGCAGACAAAGAAGATCTTGACATGTCAAACGTTTTTGTTATTCAAATTGAAACTTCACCTTTTATAGTTTTCTATTGAAGTATCAGACAAAATGTCTTAAAATAATGAAAAATTCATTTAGATGAATTAAGGATACTCCGAGCTTTGTATACAAGATTGCTTAAGAATTTCATGGTCCATGGAAATTAACATGTCAAACCCTTTTTAAAACTTAATCTCTAAATTCTTATAGTATTTAAACTTGACAAAACAAATCAGCATGGAAAAATTTATCTTTTACTTATGACAATATAAGCCATGTTGACTGGTGCACCGTACCTAAAAACTAGTTTAGTTTAGTTTAAACATATTTACTGCTATAAAATTACAACACTGGATTGGAAATAAGCTTTTACAACCTAATACGGTGATACATTAAATACATTTATTAATATGAAAACGTCAGAATATAATAACAAATACATATAAAAACAGTCTATAAACAACAGCAGCCAAGTTCAAGATTATAATAAGTCAGTTAAGGTCAAGTCGAAGTAAATGACTGAAACCATGAATTTTTGAAATTTTTTGATTTGATGTTTCTATTGTTAAGTAGATTCGAAATACCGAAAATAAAATTGGGGTAACCGATCTCGTTTTTTCACAATTCGTATTCAAAGTAAGGTACCGACTTGAAAGAAATTAACATACAATATATAGGGAAAATGCAAATTTTACGCTAATATTTGCACTAAAATAACTCGGAAATTTTCCCCTAACCATTAATTTTTTATAAAAATTGATATGTTATTGTTTAGATTCAGAGCTTTCAGAAAACATTTTTTTAAAATGGGGGTGACCGGGTTCGTTTCACTGCTGGAAGCTGTCGAATAAAGGAAACAAGTTGGAAAATAAGTTATTTTTGACGACGTCGAGTATGACGTCCGATGCTACAACTACATATGAGATTGAAACATTGTCCAAAAGACGTTAAATTGAGCGTATAGATGTATGCTTTTGGTAAATATGGAACAAACACTAACACACTGGCTTTATATCCTCATGGTCTCGGTCGTCAAATAATGGACAGCACATATCTTTGTTTTTCCGACATTCTCATATATTTTCTGCATTCTACTTTTCAGCCAAAAATACGAGTATACGTGCGCATAACTATTTTGATTTACTATCCACCAAGCTACCATGTATATGGATGCTTTGATTATGTTTAATTTTTGATTCATTAAACATTACTTGGAATTAAACAAACAAAAATCTGGCCTTGTCGCAACTTTTTTATCAGCAGATCGAAAATAGTTATCAGAACGGAACATTTGTTGTCTTTTGATCTCAAAATTCTGTCCCGATATGTAATCACATGGAAGAGGGAAAAAGAGTTTTTTCAAAAGATAATCAATTTCTGAAATTATACAGTTATCTAAAGTCACGTATATCTCCATATGTAATGCACTAGTCTTGCATGGAAATGACTTTAGTCATTTTGGGAACTTTGGGTTTGTTAATTCCGGTTTTCTGTGCATTTCGGTGTAATCTGTACTGATTAGTCATGAATTGTCGGAAAGGCCTTCTGCAGAACACAATTGGTGGAAATATTGATATTTATTCAAAAGAAAAAAAACAACATTATTTTAACTTTTTTTATATGTTTTGTGTGTAAGAAGAAATTTATGTCAAATCTTGCGTAAATCTTGTGCTGAAAATTAAACCAAGTCTAGACATAAGTAATCTGAATATTTTATTGCTAGAAAAAGTTGCAAAATTTTCTCAAAAATACATTTACACCTAGTTGTTAAAGGTTTCCTGCAATAGTCTTCTGATAGTAAAGATACAACACCACCACAGACATTCCGCTCAAACACTTTCCGGACGTCCTAGGAGCATAATCCACTCCCATTATTTCGGTTGCGACTTTTTGATATCGCCTTGCAATACCGTCATACGTTTTCAACATGTTTTTTAAATGGTTTAAACTATTAAAAACAAACTGAATATTGAAAGAAATTCACTAAATATTTCTGTTCCATACCATACGCGTATTTGGGCCGCCCGAGTATTCGTTCCGGATCAATATTTAAGTCAATGAAATTGAATGTTCTTATAAGTGCAATACGAAGACCTATGTAAAATGAGCATTCGAGAAAAACAATGACTTGAGTACTCTGGCACATGTTCAAAGAAGCAGTCAGGATTATGGAAGAGGTCAACATTTAAACAGTTGAGATAGGTATTTGATGTTAAACCCAGGCAAGCCAAACCGGCTCATGTGAGCCTCTAGATAATAATTCTTCGTAGCATAAAAAAGTAACTCGCCGCGGCGAGATAATCTTTTTTGGTAACTCGCCGTGGCGAGATATTAATAATAATAATAATAATAATAATTATAATAGCTTTATTTAAAGAGGGTAAACTTGTTTGGATCAAACCAATCTACCACAAGGCCCTCATAAACATATTTACAATACAAGTTAAAATAATATACAAAGAATAATTAGCATGATATACAAATACAATGACCATTCAAATAACATATACATTAAAATTAAGGAAGGAATCAAAAATACATTGACTTGTACATTCTCTTAAATTCAAGAACAGATCCCGCTGTTTGAACATTTACCGATAAACCATTCCAACATTTAGGACCACTGTATGAAAAACTTGATTTGAATAGTTCTGTCCTAGTGTTTGGAAGTAATAAAGTTTCTTTTGATTTTGATCTTGTATCGTAAGATGCAGTAATATTTTTGAGTGGTCTTAGGAGATTTTGAATATATAATGGAGCTAAATTATTTAATGACTTGTATATTAAAAGACATTTGTGATAATCAATTCTTTTGTCAAGTTCTGCAATGCGAGTTTCTTTGAACAATTCTGAAGATGGTTTTTCAAAATTGTATTCATCAAGTATGATCCTTGCCGCTCTCTTTTGCAATTTCAAAATGTTATTTTTTAAATATTTACTACAATTTCCCCATATTGTACAGCAAAAATCAAAATGTGGTAGAATATATGCATTATAAAATTAAATTCTGGTATCAAAATTCAGATATTTTTTTATGCGTCTCAAGAGAGCTAGTAAAGCATTTACTTTTGAAACAATATGACTGATATGAACAGACCATATTAACGAATTATCTAAAAATACACCAACAAGTTTTTCAGATGAAGTTTGTGACAAAGAAATGTCATTTATGCTTAGTTCAAGATTATTATCTATTGTAGAAAGCTTTTGTTTTGAGGCTATACACATGCAGTGGGTTTTTTTTCAGTGTTCAAATGCATCTCATTGTCGTTGCACCAACGTAAAACATGATTTAGATTATTATTCAGTTGGCTTCTTATACAATCGATATCTTTTCCAGCAGCATATAAAGTACCATCGTCAGCAAATAAATGAGTTTTTGAATTTTGCATATAAAAAGGCAAGTCATTGATATATAATAAAAACAATATAGGGCCAAGGACTGAACCTTGAGGTACCCCAGATTTTATATCAAGCGTGCCAGACAGGCAATTTCCAACTTTTACTACTTGATTTCTATTTGACAAGTATGATTTAAACCAATTTAGGCAGGCTGTCGAAAATTTGTATTGTTTGAGCTTTCTCAGTAAAATATTATGATTTAATAAATCAAAAGCTTTCGCAAGATCAAGAAAAACAACACCAATCATATTACCTGTATCAATTTCCTTTAACCACTCATCAACAAGTGCGGTTAATGCTGTTTGACAAGAGTGATATTTACGAAATCCAGATTGAAAATTGTGTAGTAATTTAAAATCTTCTAAAAAGTCTACCAGATTGTTAGCAACGTGTCTTTCTACAATCTTTGATAATAATGGTAGAATTGATATCGGTCTATAACAAGAGATATCGTGTTTCGACCCCTTATTTTTGTACAGTGGCGTAATTTTTGCAAGTTTAAACAAAGATGGAAAAATCATTTTTGATATACTCAAATTAAATATATAAGTTAATGGGTTTACAATATAATCAACTGACATTTTTAAAAAGTTTGCACTAAGGTTATCCAGACCAGTAGATTTATTTTCGTCTAAAGACTTTAACTGTTGTAAAACAAATTTTGTTGAGATAAAAGGAATTTGAAATGTAACACTATCTGGAACTCTTGACAATATGAATTCGTCAAGTTTATGGTCCGAGTTACTGTCACTCGTGTTTGCTGTAAGATTGTACTTGGAGGCAATATTTGTAAAATGAGAATTAAATAAATTTGCTATTTCTGATTGATCTGGGACTTTAGCATCAGTTGTCTCAATAATACAAGGCATTTCCCTATTTTGAATTCCGGTAATGTCATGTAAATGTTTCCAAATTTTTGAACTTTTATTGACTTCGTGATTATTTATTAAACTTGTATAATATGATACTTTTGCTTCATCTATCAAATATTTTGTTTTATTTCTCCAATGTCTGTAATTTTGGTCATCTCTTTTCTTGTGAAAATAATCACGGTTTTTCATTGCCGTTAAAATCTCTTCATTCATCCAGTTACTCTGTTTTGTCTTTTTCACTCTTTTTGATATTAAAGGGGCATGTTTGTTTATAACTTTACTAAATATATTGATAAAAAATGAAAGAGCTTTGTCAGGATTATCATATGAAAGGATATTATCAAAAGGACAATGTTGAAGATCATTTAAAAATGAAAGCTGGTCAAAGTCTTTGATAGATCTATATGATATATACTCATGACAATGTTTTGGGGACCTTCCAGAATTTCGACAATGAGTTAAGCACACTGGATAGTGGTCACTTATAGCATATTTTTTTACTTTAAGAGATTTAATGTTATTTGGTTGATTTACATACACATGGTCTATCAAAGTAGATGAGGATTTTAACCCTTTTTGTTAACTCGCCGTGGCGAGATAATAACTCGCCGCGGAGAGATAATAACTCGCCACGGCGAGATAATAACTCGCCGCGGCGAGATAATCTTTTTCAATAACTCGCCGCGGCGAGATAGTAACTCGCCGCGGCGAGATAACCTTTTCTGTTAACTCGCCGCGGCGATCGCGAGATAGTAACTCGCCGTGGCGAGATAGTATCTCGCCGCGGCGAGATAATTTAAAAAAAAAAAATTATGCATGTCCCTAATACGCTTCCGTAGGTGTGGAACACTATTAAGAAAAAGTTGGGCAAGCCTACACAAGTATTAGGACCCCCAACCCTCCTACACAACGGCCTGAAATATGAATCTTCTAAACAAAAGGCAGATTTATTTGTAAATACATTTGCAGGGTTAGTAGTACTAGTAACTACACTACTGAATCCAATCATTTAAACATAAAACGGAAAAAAAGTTATACAAGTATATTTCATCACTTTAAAGATAATACTAAATCTCTTAAAAACAACGGCAGTAGAATACCGAAGGAATAAAAAACAAGATTACTGAAATCAAAGTCCAGAGACAATCAACCATTTTCTTTACAGGAATTTACCGATGCAATTACGGACACTACTGACACTTCTCCTGGGAAAGACAGAATCACCTATACTATGTTTGAAAAATTTCGCAACAAAACATTAAATATAATTGTTATTTATCAATAGAATATGGTTTCTACAGGAACTCCCCATAGAGTGGAACACTCCACAATCGTACCAAGTTTAAAACAAGGTAAAGATCCTAGCAATCCGCAGTCATATATTTTTTCTAAGGTGGTACTTAGAAAAAATGATATTTATAATCCTAACCAAAGTGTGTTTAGAAAAAATAGAAATACTATAGTTGGACAATGACATACAAAAATCCTTTTTAAAGAATCATTTTACAGTTGGAATATTTATTGACTTTCAGAAAGCTTTTGATATGATTTGGAAATATGGACCTCTATGGTGTACTTGTTCCTGAGAGAATTTCTCATATGGATGCACTATCATAATTTCAGATTTTGGCGTTTTATTTTTGTGTGTTTCAAAATTATTATTCTGACCACCTGATTATTATGCCCACATCTCAAAATTTTATTATGCCACGTTTCTTACTATTGACTCGATGAGTGCCCTCTGGTTGTTTAAACGTTGTGTTTGTCTTCTATTGGTCTTTTTGTCGGGCAAAGGATTACAGCAGTTGTAAGAATACTTTGCCAGTTGATTTTATGTTTGTTGACGATCCCGCATCCGTGACATGATAAACATGGATGTAGCGTTGCTCGACATCCAGCAATGAATTCCGCTCAAACCGGTGCTAGGGGCCGTCTTGAACTTACTATGAGGTATGAAAAAATGAAAGGATATGGAGTGAATGTACATGTGACAAAAACGCACACGATACATAGAAAACTCCAGTTTATCAGGGACGGGGCTTTTATTCCTGTCTACATCTTGATGTCGCCTGAAGGTCTTCAACTAGAGGTGAACAATATTCACCCCCCTCAAGCGAGATCAAGAAGGCCCCTAGTGTGCACTTAAGCGGTATTCTTGACAAAAATTATATCGAGGTCACTCCCTTGCTCCTTGAGCATAGGTCATTGTTGAGGGCCTCATGGTGACTTCAAGATGAAGAACAACAATAAAAGCGTTGTTCCATTGCTTGTTTTTTCCACGTATTTGTGGAGATTTTGTCTCATTTGCTTTTACTCTATATCCCTTCATTGCTTCTTCTAGATAAAATGTTAAAACTTGGTATTAAAGGTAATATTTTAGCATGGGTGCACAGTTTCTTGTCTCAAAGATCTATTCAAGTCAAAATGAATAGTACTTATTCGGAAATATTTATAGCACAAAACGGAACACCCAAGAAAGTTGTATTAGCCCAACCTTATTTAACACTTGGCTGAATGTGTGAAATTTAGCTCGATATCCAAATTTGCAGATGATAGTGCAATCTGGTTATCAGGAATAAATTTACAGTTTGTACAAAATAGAGTCCAAGAGTACCTTAATAATATCCGCAAGTGGTGTGAGAAATCAGGTTTCCCATTATCCCCTTTGTCGTGCTGTCTTAATTCGTGTTGCTGTGAATTGCAGTGATTTTGGATTTATGATTTTAGAATTTCCCCTTTCCTCGTTCTTGCTTCGGTATTCGTTTGCCGGTGTACTCAAAAACAGGCTATTATCTTCTCCAGAAAACACAAAATGAGTAAACTGGTATTGAAAATTGGTAATGAAGTACTTAAAGTAGTAAAAGAAGTAAAATTCCTTGGTATGATTTTGGACGAGAAATTAACTTGGTTGAAACATATTCACTATATTCAAACTAAATGTAGTAATTTATTGCACTGAAGTACTTACTGGAATCAAATGGGGAGCTAACAGTCATACCCATAGAAACATATATATAGCTTTGATAAGGTCTAAGATAGATTATGGCTGTGAGGTATACAATACAGCTTCATATTCAACTAAGAAAATTTTAGACAAAACACAGAGTCAGGCCCTCAGATTGTGCACAGGAACTTACAAAAATGTGACTTTCGCTAGTCTACAAGTTGAAATGGGAGATCCTCCATTAGAGGAGAGAAGATTATCACTCATAACCAAGTCCTATCTCAACTTAATGAGTCACCCAACAAAACTGAGTTTAAAAATGCCGCTCCATATCTATAGAAGGTAAAACAAAAACCATACTATATTTTTTACATAATGATTATAATAGTGTTATTCTATTGGATGAAAACCTGTCACATGATATTCAATTAAAAATCTAATTGACTCGCTTTTACTTTCACTTTCATTTCTCAGGTCTGCTTAAAAACGATATTGACTCGCGAAATCTATTTTGAGAATCTATTTCAATAGCCAATGAAAAACAGATTTAAATGGAGTCATGAGACTTTCATCCAATCAGAAAGGCTTTATTATAAGTATGTTCGGGAAGCCCAACATAACAAAGTGACAAAATGGCGTTGGGCTAGAAGCAGACGTTTGTTGTTCTGTGTTCACATTAGAATCATTTTACAACAAGTAGACAGCTATTTACAAATACCCGGAAGGTGATCGAAATTAAGATAATGCGATATACAATCGGGGTATGCGTTTTAGCAGAACTCGCCGTGGCGAGATAGTAACTCGCCGCGGCGAGATAACCTTTTCTGTTAACTCGCCGCGGCGATTGTGAGATAGTAACTCGCCGTGGCGAGATAGTATCTCGCCGCGGCGAGATAATTTAAAAAAAAAAATTTTATGCATGTCCCTAATACGCTTCCGTAGGTGTGGAACACTATTAAGAAAAAGTTGGGCAAGCCTACACAAATATTAGGACCCCCAACCCTCCTACACAACGGCCTGAAATAGTAATCTTCTAAACAAAAGGCAGATTTATTTGTAAATACATTTGCAGAGGTTAGTAGTACTAGTAACTACACTACTGAATTCCAATCATTTAAACATGAAACGGAAAAAAAGTTATACAAGTATATTTCATCACTTTAAAGATAATACTCAATCTCTTAAAAACAACGGCAGTGGAATACCGAAGGAACAAAGAACAAGATTACTTAAATCAAAGTCCAGAGACAATCAACCATTTCTTTACAGGAATTTACCGATGCAATTACGGACACTACTGACACTTCTCCTGGGAAAGACAAAATCACCTATACTATGTTTGAAAAATTTCGCAACAAAACATTAAATATAATTGTTATTTATCAATAGAATATGGTTTCTGCAGGAACTCCCCTTAGAGTGGAACACTCCACAATCGTACCAAGTTTAAAACAAGGTAAAGATCCTAGCAATCCGCAGTCATATAGACCTATTGCACTTACATAACATTTGAAAAAACAATGGAAAAATGGTTGATAACACTAAGGTGGTACTTAGAAAAAATGATATTTATAATCCTAACCAAAGTGTGTTTAGAAAAAATAGAAAAACTATAGTTGGACAATGACATACAAAAATCCTTTTTAAAGAATCATTTTACAGTTGGAATATTTATTGACTTTCAGAAAGCTTTTGACATGATTTGGAAATATGGACTTCTATGGTGTACTTGTTCCTGAGAGAATTTCTCATATGGATGCATATCATAATTTCAGATTTTGGCGTTTTATTTTTGTGTGTTTCAAAAATATTATTCTGACCACCTGATTATTATGCCCCAATCTCATAATTTTATTATGCCACGTTTCTTACTATTGACTCGATGAGTGCCCTGTGGTTGTTTAAACGTTGTGTTTGTCTTCTATTGGTCTTTTTGTCGGGCAAAGGATTACAGCAGTTGTAAGAATACTTTGCCAGTTGATTTTATGTTTGTTGACGATCCCGCATCCATGACATGATAAACATGGATGTAGCGTTGCTCGACATCCAGCAATGAATTCCGCTCAAACCGGTGCTAGGG